>CM029598.1:94858011-94956107 GCA_017311375.1 Mytilus coruscus
TTTTTTCATAGGCATTTTCTATCAAAAAATCAACAATTTTTATTAGCGGCTAACGATACGGCAGATACAATAAATAAATACAGTAGTTGCTCCCAATTGATTATAAAAACGACTGTTGTTGGTAGCGTGTAAAGAAGATTTTTGTCTTCGTTTACGGTTGCCATTTGCAATAAAATGGAGTGTACCATCGTGTACAGCAGATGGTGATATGTGTTACTTATTGTCGACAGATAGTAACAGGATATAATTAAAATAAGTATGTGATTAAGATATGTTTTCGAATAGCCTTTACTGATGCTGTCATATTGTATAACTGTACTCCACACCTACATTTGTATTGTCAAGTAACAATTAAACTCGTTAAGAATATGAAGACTCTTTTCCATACATACTATTAACGACAAAATAATACGACAAACAATTCCTAAGAATCAGAAATGGAGATATATCTAGGAAAGCTTTTCCGATACATCAAATTTATAGATTGTTTATTTTATAGTAGTGAGTCGATACCGCTGTTGGTGTACTGCTGGTATCATCAACTCTGTTGGTGTACTGCTAGTATCATCAACTCTGTTGGTGTACTGCTAGTATCATCAACTCTGTTGGTGTACTGCTAGTATCATCAACTCTGTTGGTGTACTGCTAGTGTCATCAACTCTTTTGGTGTACTGCTAGTATCATCAACTCAGTAGTCAGTGCGTCGGTTCAAATTTAGAAATTATTAGGAATCTAAGGTTGTAATACTTTTAGGCAAAGTTAACCTTAGGTGGATTTGGCTATTCGTTTTTATACGACCGCAAAAAAATTTTTGTGGTCGTATATTGGTATGACGTTGGCGTCGTCGTCGTCGTCGTCGTCGTCGTCGTCGTCGTCGTCGTCCGGCGTCGTCGTCCGAAGACGCATTGGTTTTCGCACTCTAACTTTAGTTTAAGTGAATGGATCTCTATCAAATTTTACCATAAGGTTCAATATCACAAAAGGAAGGTTGGGATTGATTTTGGGGGTTATGGTACCAACAGTTAAGGAATTAGGGGCCAAAAATAAGCATTTTTGTAACTTCCAGACATAACTTGTGTGTTAGTGTATGGATCTCTCTGACATTGTACCACAAGGTTCCATATCACAAAGGGAATGCTGGGATTGATTTTGGGGGTAATTGCCTCAAAATTTTAGGAATTAGGGGCCAAAAAAGGGGCAAAAACAAGCATTTTTCTAGTTTCATGACAATAACTTGTGTGTAAGTGTATGGATCTTTCTGAAATTGTACTACAAGGTTCCATATCACAAAGGGAAAGCTGGAATTGAGTTTGGGGATAATTGCCTGAAACGTTTAGGAATTAGGGGCCAAAAAAGGGGCAAAAAACAAGCATTTTTCTAGTTTCATGACAATAACTTGCATTGTGTGTAAGTGTATGGATCTTTCTGAAATTGTACTACAAGGTTCCATATCAAAAAGGGAAAGCTGGAATTGAGTTTGGGGGTAATTGCCTGAAACGTTTAGGAATTAGGGGCCAAAAGGGCCAAAATAAGCATTTTCTAGTTTCCAGACAATAACTTGTGTTCAAGTGTATGGATCTCTCTGAAATTGTACTGCAAGGTACCATACCTCAAAGGAAGGCTGGGATTGAGTTTGGGGTGATGAATCATAAGGGGTTCAAAAATTTGGGGGTTTTTTTTTTTCCTTTTTTTTTCTTTAAAATTTTCCATTTTAAGTTGGTTATTTCTGATTTATATTTAAAAGCAAATAATAATGATATGGCAGGAGATACACACCTAACAGGATGTGTAAATTATTATATAATAAGTATTGTGCAATAGCAAGAAATTTTCAATTGCACAGTATTGCGCAATAGCAAGAAATCTTCAATTGCACAGTATTGCGCAATAGCAAGAAATATCCAATAGCACAATATTGCGCAATAGCAAGAAATTGTCAATTGTACAGTATTGCGCAATAGCAAGAAATATTCAATTGCACAGTATTGCGCAATTGCAAGAAATATTCAATTGCACAGTATTGTGCAAAAGAAGATACTTTGTATAAATTGCTTATTTCTTGACCAATTTCAATGGGGTTTTATTCTTGAACTCTTGGGGTTCTTTAATATGCTGAATCTAATCGTGTATTAAGTTTTTGGATTTTGGGCCCCGTTTTTAAATTGGTCCACATTGAGGTCCAAAGGGTCCAAAATTAAACTTTGTTTGATTTCATCAAAAATTGAATTATTGGGGTTCTTTGATATGCCGAATCTAACCGTGTATTTAGATTCTTAATTTTTGGTCCCGTTTTCAAATTGGTTTACATTAAGGTCCAAAGGGTCCAAAATTAAACTTAGTTTGATTTTAACAAAAATTGAATTCTTAGGGTTCTTTGATATGCTGAATCTAAACATGTATTTAGATTTTTGATTATGGGCCCAGTTTTCAAGTTGGTCCAAATCGGGGTCCAAAATTAAACTTTGTTTGATTTCAACAAAAATTGAATATATGGGGTTCTTTGATATGCTGAATCTAACCATGTATTTAGATTTTTGATTTTGGGCCCCGTTATCAATTTTGTCCACATTGAGGTCAAAAGGGTCCAAAATTAAACTTTGTTTGATTTCATCAAAATTGAATTATTGGGGTTCTTTGATATGCCGAATCTAACCGTGTATTGAGATTCTTAATTTTGGTCCCATTTTCAAATTGGTCTACATTAAGGTCCAAAGGGTCCAAAATTAAACTTAGTTTGATTTTAACAAAAATTGAATTCTTAGGGTTCTTTGATATGCTGAATCTAAACATGTATTTAGATTTTTGATTATGGGCCCAGTTTTCAAGTTGGTCCAAATCAGGGTCCAAAATTAAACTTTGTTTGATTTCAACAAAATTGAATATATGGGGTTCTTTGATATGCTGAATCTAACCATGTATTTAGATTTTTGATTTTTGGGCCCCATTATCAACTTTGTCCACATTGAGGTCAAAAGGGTCCAAAATTAAACTTTGTTTGATTTCATCAAAAATTGAACTCTTGGGGTTCTTTGATATGCTGAATCTAACCATGTATTTAGATTTTGGATATTGGACCATAATAGGTGAATGTCCAATTTAAAATTTTAAGTTCTTAGACCACATTCATTCTGTGTCAGAAACCTATGCTGTGTCAAATATTTAATCACAATCCAAATTCAGAGCTGTATCAAGCTTGAATGTTGTGTCCATACTTGCCCCAACTATTCAGGGTTCGACCTCTGCGGTCGTATCAAGCTGTGCCCTGCGGAGCATTTTATTAATTCCGTGAGGGTTCATTTATTTATTCATCCTTGGGTTTCAAATATTTTGGGGTTTGATCGTTCCTGATGAAGGTAAATCCAGAAAAGCGCTTCGGACGCACAAAATATATATAGGGCCATTTTCATCTCATATATGCTTTGTGAAAATCGTGTTTGCTTCTTTAAGTAAATCACTTCATCTTAATATGATGTCTTTGAAGTTGAAAAACTAATGGATATTAAGTACTGTATTTTAAAATAAAACTTCTTATTGTAGGCTTTGTATACATTGGACGGAAACAAGCTGACAGAGAAACAAACGGGACCAGATTTTGAATCTGTTAATGTTCGGACTGTTGATGGAGATACAATGACAATGGTAAGTATAACGGATAAAAATAACAAATTCGAACGAACCTATACCCGCTTCTGAAATAAATATAAACCCGATCTGTTAACTTTTATAGTTAACAGCGAACTTTGTAAGGTAAAATATGTGTCTCAGGCAAGTTGACCATAGATTCATATGACTTTCTTTTTCATGTCCATTTTTGTTATAAGCTCCTCAGTAGTTCAAGATGTTATACATCCTTGGCTTTCAACTTTTGGATTTCTGATGGAGGTAAATTCAGAAAAGCGCTTCGAGTTCCCAAAAATAGTACACCTAGTCATTTTAACTTTGATGGCGTATGTATAACATGCGTTCAACTGTTTTAAAGGTAAAGCTTTTAACCTGTAACTCATTAAATATGTGCTGTGAATAACTGATTTCAGAAGGGAAATCAGTTATTCACAGCACATATTTAATGAGTTACAGGTTAAAAGCTTTACCTTTAATCTGCACATAAACCACATATAATTTAGTTATTTCTCCACTTGAAGCCTTCTACATGCATTAAGAAGCACAACATGCTGTGCTTGATTGGATGGGAACACTATTTTGTGAATTATTGTAACATCTTTATTAGTTCTTACTAGAGCTTTCTTACATATTGACGAAAGGTACGAACGAACGTAAAGGGAGCATGTATTACATTTCCACGATAACATTTTGAGTCTTTGTTTTATCCGGTAAAAACAGCATTCTTTTCTGAATCAAACGTATCTTTAAAAATTAAAGCATATCGCAAATAAAACACGCTTTTTATATCTGAAAATAAAGAAAAATAGTTTCAAATACACTTACGTCCGATACGTCCCTTATGTTATTAATAACCACGATTACACACATTTGCGCGGGAATTGTTTAAGCATGCGTTTCACCATTAACATTTCAATGAAATTATTGAGTATAATACTCTAAATTTAACGACAAGATTCACAATTATTTAATTATTTTTAATGAGTATGCTATTATCACATTGTCAACGTGGATCATCGAGATTTGCAAGACAAGGATGCTGCAATGTTTTGAAAAACTAATGTGAAATAAATCTGGGAAAAAAAAAAGATTTTGCGATGAAGTTTTATTCTATTAATGTTAAGGTTAAATGTAAAAAAAGTGATGTGACTCTTGCGATCGCAAAAAACAAATGTGAAACGGAACAAATACTATACCCCCACCCTTGAAAGATAATGGTCGTTGCCTTAGTACTAGTATTCCACAGATGATTTTCATAGTCTGTTTTTCAACTAGTAATATCTTCAGCTAATGCTTGATACGCAACTAATTTGGGATCATTCTTTTACACGTCGTTAATTGTTTTTTAATCAACTAATAATTGTAGACCAATCAATTGTGCATTAAGCATTTACAGAAGATGTAAACACGAACATGTGAAATCCAATGTCAATTCCATGGGGAAGGGGGGGGACAATTAACACACACACACACACCCCCTCACAAACAGCTTTGATTTAACTACTAGTGGTTAGATATCGGATAAATGTCCACGAGACAACAGTAAACCAACAAATAGATGATCATCAACATCAATGCAAATAAAGTTTGATACAAGCATTAAATGAAAAAAAAAAGAAGAAAAACAAACAAGTTACACTCAAAGAAAAGACGGAAAACTTTGGTGTTTTGGAAAATTAAACCGTCTCTTTCTCTGACTTAGTTGTATATAATAGACCAAGGCGAAGATCTAGTATAAGAGGCTAGGAATGGGTCAGCTGAGCAGATGCACTCGGGTGCGCCTCACTCCTAAATCCGCCCTTAAGCTCAAATTATAGATCAATCAATTATAGAGATTGTTTTGTTCATTTACATATGGTCCGAGGACACAGTTATCGTCCTTAGATTTTCGAACTTTTGAATAATTGTAATAAATCTGATAAATCAAATGAGTGTTCAGTTTCTTTTAATACTTAATATATTATATTTAAGAGCATTTAAAAAGAAGATTTTTGCAATATTTAAATTTTTCAAGCCCAAATCTTGAGAGTTGAAATTATTTGATTTAAGCGTCAAAATTAAACATCCAAATTTCAATATTAAAATAGCCATAGTTTCTATGATATATATCCTATGGCCATTAAACTTAGCCAACTATCTTATAATTCCCTAAGCTTAGGTCATACAAAGTTTTATTAGAATTGGACTAGTCTTTCTATACTACTATATAGTCCCTAGTACGGACAGTGTATACCTTGCACATTTTTTTCATACCCTTTCCAAATTTATTTCCTTATAATTTATGTATGAAATATTAAGTAAAGGGATGAAATTACATGTTAAAAAAGTTTGGGTGCTGAATCTTTATGTTAAGTAGTGATTTGGTCCAGTTCAAAAAGGTCAAAAACTAGTATGTCTGAAGCTGTCAAACTGAATTTCAGACCCCCTTAACATAGAATTGTCAATATTTTGAGTTAGAGCTAGTAGACTTTTCTATAATTTTGATATTACTTGTCCCAATAGTAGAACACTACACTGTAAAAATCTTTTTGAGATAGAGCAGGTGCATTTTTTTTTATTTGAATTTATTGTCTAAAAGAAATGCACTACGAAATAACTGTGTTCTCGGGCCATATACATTTTAACACCTAAATGTATATCAAGAAGAAAATATATCTACAATCTTGCACTGAATATATTTTGGATTTAATAATGAATGACGATTAAACAGTAAACATGCTAGGAAGATTGATGATTATTGGTCGCTTAACGTCCAGTGGCAAATATTTCTGAATGTTCAGGACGAAAACGCAATCATACGCTGAAAGAATGATTCCATAGGTGAGCCTAACCCGGGTGTATGGACACATCACAAGGCAGCAATGGGTATTAATCAAGGAGAGGTGGGGAATCACTGGAAGTTATTAAACGAGCCCCGGCATAATATGTTTTGGAGGTCATTTTTTCTTCTTCATTTTATTATTTTTGGGGTCGAAAATTTTTGAATTTAGGAAGTATTTGTTTTTTATTTTATCTCAATTTTTGTGTGAGGGGGGAAGCCAATTTATTTGCCTTGGTATTTTCTTAGGTTAAATAATGCAAAGTTGTAAATTTTTTTTTGTGTGTGTAAAAAGGGGGGGATCAGCACAATCTTTTATTTCTAGAGGTATTTTTTTTCTTCTGATGACCCTATATTTAGGAAATGTTGTAGAGTTATCTCCTTCCCCCTGGTGGTATCATATTTTTACCTTTTGTACATCCCGAAATTCCTATATCTCACGAAAAATCAAGTTTAACACGTGTCGCTGCATGCAGTGAAATAGTCCTTAATAGGCAAAAATTTAGGTGAAACGCCATCGAAGTTTCATGACGCTTCGATTTAGAATACATAAATATGTCAAAATAAAGGATCCCTAAAACGAGTCTTACGTATGATTCGTCAAGCGTACGTACCTTTCGTCAATTTGTAAGAAAGCTCTATTAAGTATTCACTGGCTGTGGTAGTAATTAGTATGCGAATGTTTACCGGTAGTAATAGAGATGTGTATGTTTACATTTCACTGGCCTTTATAGTAATTAGTATGCGAATGTTTACCGATAGTAAAAGAGATGCGAATGTTTACATTTCACTGGCTATAGTAGTAATAAGTATGCGAATGTTTACATTTCACTGGCTGTGGTAGTAATTAGTATGCGAATGTTTACATTTCACTGGCCGTGGTAGTAATTAGTATGCGAATGTTTACATTTTACTGGCCGTGGTAGTAATAAGTATGCGAATGTTTACATTTCACTGGCCATGGTAGTAAGTAGTATGCGTATGTTTACATTTCACTGGCCGTGGTAGTAATTAGTATGCGAATGTTTACCGGTAGTAATAAAGATGCGAATGTTTTCATTTCACTGGCTATAGTAGTAATTAGTATGCGAATGTTTACATTTCACTGGCCGTGGTAGTAATTAGTATGCGAATGTTGACATTTTACTGGCCTTGGTAGTAATAAGTATGCGAATGCTTACATTTCACTGGCCGTTGTAGTAATTAGTATGCGAATGTTTACATTTCATTGGTAGTGATAGAGATACGAATGTTAACATTTCACTGGTCATGGTAGTAATTAGTATAAAAGAGATGCGAATGTTTACATTTCACTGGCCATGGTAGTAATTAGTATGCGTTTGTTTACATTTCACTGGCCGTTGTAGTAATAAGTATGCGTATGACTGTATTTAGTATGCAAATGTTTACATTTCAATGGCCGTGGTAGTAATTAGATTGCGTATGTTTACATTTCACTGACCGTGGTAGTATTTAGTATGCGTATGTTTACATTTCACTGACCGTGGTAGTAATAGAGATGGGAATGTTTACATTTCACTGGCCGTGGTAGTAATTAGTATGCCTATGTTTACATTTCACTGGCCGTGGTAGTAATAAGTATGCGTTTGTTTACTTTTCACTGGCCGTGGTTTTAATAGAGATGGGAATGTTTACATTTCACTGACCGTGGTAGTAATTAGTATGCGAATGTTAACATTTCACTGACCATGGTAGTAATTAGTATGCGAATGTTTACATTTCACTGACCGTGGTAGAAATCAGTATGCGTATGTTTACATTTCACTGGCCGTGGTAGTAATTAGTATGCGAATGTTTACATTTCACTGACCGTGGTAGAAATCAGTATGCGAATGTTTACATTTCACTGGCCGTGGTAGTAATTAGAGATGCGAATGTTGACATTTTACTGGCCTTGGTAGTAATAAGTATGCGAATGCTTACATTTCACTGGCCGTTGTAGTAATTAGTATGCGAATGTTTACATTTCATTGGTAGTGATAGAGATACGAATGTTAACATTTCACTGGTCATGGTAGTAATTAGTATAAAAGAGATGCGAATGTTTACATTTCACTGGCCATGGTAGTAATTAGTATGCGTTTGTTTACATTTCACTGGCCGTTGTAGTAATAAGTATGCGTATGACTGTATTTAGTATGCAAATGTTTACATTTCAATGGCCGTGGTAGTAATTAGATTGCGTATGTTTACATTTCACTGACCGTGGTAGTATTTAGTATGCGTATGTTTACATTTCACTGACCGTGGTAGTAATAGAGATGGGAATGTTTACATTTCACTGGCCGTGGTAGTAATTAGTATGCCTATGTTTACATTTCGCTGGCCGTGGTAGTAATTAGTATGCGTTTGTTTACTTTTCACTGGCCGTGGTTTTAATAGAGATGGGAATGTTTACATTTCACTGACCGTGGTAGTAATTAGTATGCGAATGTTAACATTTCACTGACCATGGTAGTAATTAGTATGCGAATGTTTACATTTCACTAACCGTGGTAGAAATCAGTATGCGTATGTTTACATTTCACTGGCCGTGGTAGTAATTAGTATGCGAATGTTTACATTTCATCGGCCGTGGTAGTAATTAGTATGCGAATGTTTACATGTCACCGGCCGTGGTAGTAATGGAGATGCAAATGTTTACATTTCACTGACTGTGGTAGTAATAGGAATGCGTATGTTACTTTTCACTGGCCGTGGTAGTAATTAGTATGCGTTTGTTTACTTTTCACTGGCCGTGGTAGTAATTAGATTGCGTATGTTTACATTTCACTGACCGTGGTAGTAATTAGTATGCGTATGTTTACATTTCACTGACCGTGGTAGTAATAAGTATGCGTATGTTTACATTTCACTGACCGTGGTTGTAATAAGTATGCATATGTTTCCATTTCACTGACCGTGGTAGTTATTAGTATGCGTATGTTTACATTTCACTGACCGTGGTAGTAATTAGTATGCGTTTGTTTACTTTTCACTGGCCGTGGTTGTAATAGAGATGGGAATGTTTTACATTTTACTGACCGTGGTAGTAATTAGTATGCGTATGTTTACATTTCACTGACCGTGGTAGTAATAAGTATGCGTATGTTTACATTTCACTGACCGTGGTAGTAATAAGTATGCGTATGTTTACATTTCACTGACCGTGGTAGTAATTAGTATGCGTATGTTTACATTTCACTGACCGTGGTTGTAATAAGTATGCGTCTGTTTACATTTCACCGGCCGTGGTAGTAATTAGATTGCGTATGTTTACATTTCACTGACCGTGGTAGTAATTAGTATGCGTATGTTTACATTTCACTGACCGTGGTAGTAATAAGTATGCGTATGTTTACATTTCACTGACCGTGGTTGTAATAAGTATGCGTCTGTTTACATTTCACCGGCTGTGGTAGTAATTAGATTGCGTATGTTTACATTTCACTGACCGTGGTAGTAATTAGTATGCGTATGTTTACATTTCACTGACCGTGGTAGTAATAAGTATGCGTATGTTTACATTTCACTGACCGTGGTTGTAATAAGTATGCGTCTGTTTACATTTCACCGGCCGTGGTAGTAATTAGATTGCGTATGTTTACATTTCACTGACCGTGGTAGTAATTAGTATGCGTATGTTTACATTTCACTGACCGTGGTAGTAATAAGTATGCGTATGTTTACATTTCACTGACCGTGGTTGCAATAAGTATGCGTATGTTTACATTTCACTGACCGTGGTAGTTATTAGTATGCGTATGTTTACATTTCACTGACCGTGGTAGTAATTAGTATGCGTTTGTTTACTTTTCACTGGCCGTGGTTTTAATAGAGATGGGAATGTTTACATTTCACTGACCGTGGTAGTAATTAGTATGCGTATGTTTACATTTCACTGACCGTGGTAGTAATAAGTATGCGTATGTTTACATTTCACTGACCGTGGTAGTAATAAGTATGCGTATGTTTACATTTCACTGACCGTGGTAGTAATTAGTATGCGTATGTTTACATTTCACTGGCAATGGTAGTAATTAGTATGCGAATGTTTACATTTCACCGGCCGAGGTAGTAATTGGTAAGCGTATGTTTATATTTCACTGGTCGTTGTAGTAATTAGTATGCGAATGTTTACATGTCACCGGCCGTAGTAGTAGTGGAGATGCAAATGTTTACATTTCACTGACCGTGGTAGTAATTAGTATGCGTATGTTTACATTTCACTGGTCGTGGTAGTAATTAGTATGCGTTTGTTTACATTTCACTGACCGTGGTAAAAATCAGTATGCGTATGTTTACATTTCACTGACCGTGGTAGTAATTAGTATGCGTATGTTTACATTTCACTGACCGTGGTAAAAATCAGTATGCGTATGTTTACATTTCACTGACCGTGGTAGTAATTAGTATGCGTATGTTTACATTTCACTGGCCGTGGTAAAAATCAGTATGCGTATGTTTACATTTCACTGACCGTGGTAGTAATTAGTATGCGTATGTTTACATTTCACTGGCCGTGGTAAAAATCAGTAAGCGTATGTTTACATCTCACTGGCCGTGATAGTTATTTGTATGTGAATGTTTACATTTTACTGGCCGTGGTAGTATTTTGTCATCTTTATTTTACAGGTGATGACAGGAAATGGAGTGAGCTGCACCCGGAAGTACAAAAAAATTTGAGTTCTGAACTGTCTAAATGCGCATATGTGTAAGAAGCAAAAATATGTTGTGCTTGTTTATTTTGTTACGTAAATGTGTTTTCGACCAGAATTATTTTTATGACTGTAATATTATACTAGTGAATAAATGTTCTTATGTTATTTTAAGCGAATATCTGATTTATAAATTATCCTGTAGGTCATTCATGAACATAAGTTTCTATCGAACATGCAACACAGTTTAAATATAAGATTGTTTAAAAAGTAGGACATAATTATACTTACCATGTTTTGACCATCTATTCTTGAATTTTTAAAATGTGTGAATCCGTTAAAATTTGGTAGGAACACCTATAAACCATGAGAAAATTGACGATTTTTGACATGGGGAAACAACCTTTGAACCAAAAGTATAAAATCCATCACCGACTTTTCCAAACCTGTGTGTTTCTGGATCTAAGCAATTGTAAAAATGTTAGGAATGAACATAATTATTATTCGTTTCTTAACTACACATCCAAAATAGCAGCTTCGAAACATACGTAGAATTGACTTTTAATTACGATGAGGGAATAGAACATACCTACAAAATCAGGCGTTTTTGCAACATAAATTTTTCATGATAATAATTGCTGATTGACAGGTGAAAATATCTTTTATTGTGTACGTGGAAAGGCGTTGCTATGTTACCTGTTAATTAAAAAAAATGGTTAGTCGATTATGACCGGTTCGATTATGACAATTTCCAAATCAGCATCAACCTCGTAAAGCCTTTTGATGGACACATTTTATCAACATCTCTTTACCCATGCGTTGTTGGATATGTTTTTTTCCTTCAATGGACGGTTAAAAAGTACAATGTTCAACTTACGCTATATTTGTATGTATTTCTTTCTGCAATTTTACAGGAAAGCATACAATTTCTTCCAGCCTTCAATGTGGGACTACATTTATTTCCTAACGGTCTAAACGAAACAGGATAACATGCTATTTTACTTTTTTTATAATATAAATGCATAAGTTTGATAAATAAATTGAGTAGTAATTTATGTTCAGACATAAGTTTTTAATTGTTAAATAAATGTGGGAGCAAGCTTACACAGTTAGTTTTTTTCTTTTCTTGGTATGAGGATTGAAAATGACGATTGCTTTCTACGACTTGAATGCTTCTTTGTTGCCATGACGATTGCTTTCTACGACTTGAATGCTTCTCTAGTTGCTATGACGATTGCTTTCTACGACTCGAATGCTGCTCTTGTTGGTATGACGATTGCTTTCTACGACTTGAATGCTTCTCTTGTTGCTATAATGCAACTGTATAAAAAAAAATCATCAAAGATACCAGGCCTTAATTAGGTACGCAAGAGAAATCATCAAAGATACCAGGCTTATAATTCGGTACGTAATACACTCGTTTCATCTACATAAGACTCATCATTCACACTCGAATCATACCAATTTAAAACCAACATTTTATAAATTGTAAATGTACAAAATCAATGATATTTTATATCGATACAAGAGGGCTAACTGCTGGGCTAGTGATACCCTCAGTGACGAAACGTCCACCTGCAGTGGCATCGACCAAGTGGAATTAAGATTCACCATACGGTAACTCACGAAATACCAGTACACAAACCATACGGTACCCCAAGAAAGACCAGTATATACACAAATCATACGGTATCCCCCGATAAAACAGTACACAAACCATACCGTATCCACTGAAAGACCAGTACCCAAACCATACAGCTACCCCTGATAGTCCAGTACACAAACCATACGGTATCCCCCGATAGTGCAGTACACAAACCAGACGTCATCCCTCGAAGTACAGTACATGAACAATACGGTATTCCCCGAAGAGAATGGTTAACAAAACATCGTTATCCTCGATAGACCATTACACAAACCATACGGTATTCCCCGATAGTGGAGTACACTATCATACGGTATCCCCTGATAGACAATTACCCAAACCATGCGTCATCCTCCGATAGTGCAATACACAAACCATACGGTTTTTCGCGATAGCGCAGTACACAAACCATACAATATCCGAAGAAAGACTAGTACACAAACCATACGGTATCCCTCGATAGTACAGTACACAAACCATACGGTGTCCCCCGATAGTGCTGTACACAAACCATACGGTATCCCCCGATAGACCTGTAGAAAAGCCATACGGTATCCCGATAGACCAGTACACAAATGATACGGTATCCCCCGATAGACCAGTACACATACAATATGTTATCCCACGAATGACCAGTACACAAACCATACGGTATATCACGATATACCAGTACACATACAATACGTTATCCCACAAATGACCAGTACACAAACATACGGTTTATGACGATAGACCAATACACAAACCATACGGTATCCTCCGATAGACCAGTACACAAACCATACGGTATCCCCCAATAGACCAGAACATAAACCATACGGTATCCACCGATAGACAAGTACACAAACCATACGGTATTCCTCGATAGACCAGTTCACAAACCATACTATATCCCTAGATAGACCAGTACACAAACCATACGGTATCCCCCATACGATATCCCTAAATAGACCAGTACATAAACCATACGATATCCCTAGATAGACCAGTACACAAACCATACAGTATCCTTCGATAGACCAGTACACAAACCATACAGTTACCCCCGATAGACCAGTACACAAACAATACAGTTACCCCCGATAGACCAGTACACAAACAATACAGTTACCCCCGATAGACCAGTACACAAACAATACAGTTACCCCCGATAGACCAGTACACAAACAATACAGTTACCCCAGATAGACCAGTACACAAACAATACAGTTACCCCCGATAGACCAGTACATAAACCATACAGTATCCCTCGACAAACCAGTACACAAAACATGCAGTATCCGTCGACAAACCAGTACACAAACCATACAGTATCCCTCGACAAACCAGTACACAAACCATACAGTATCCCTCGACAAACCAGTACACAAACCATACAGTATCCCTCGACAAACCAGTACACAAACCATACAGTATTCCACGGTATACCAATACACAAACCAAAAGGTGTCCCCTGATAGTGCAGTACACGAACCATTCGGTATATCGCGATAGACCATTACACAAACCAAACGGTATCTCCAATCTTCATATGGGACAGTGCTTAGTTATATAAAGAAGTAGCTGCTAAAGAAGCAGTGGCATCCGAGTTAAGCCTTGGCTGTAGCATAAAGCATTAGCTAAACGGATAAACATTGCCTTCAGCTTGAATCATTGACCTTTTTTAAGAGCATTGGCTTTAGTTGACGCATTGACACATTTCAATGTGCATTTAAAAGCATCGGCTTTTATTAGCAAGTAAGAACATCGGCTTTAAACACTAATTAAGAGCATTGGCTTTAAACAGCAATTAAGATCATCGGATTTAAACAGCAATTAAGAGCATGGCTTTAAACAGCAATTAAGAGCATTGGCTTTAAACAGCAATTAAGAGCATTGGCTTAAAACAGCAATTAAGAGCATTGGCTTTAAAGAGCAACTGTAAGAAAAGCAGTACATCAGATTAGAAAGCAGATAGATAAGGCATCTTCCGTGGCATCCATCATCAACTGATATAACCTTGGCTACTGTATTGGAGGACCAGAAGCCGTTAAGCCCTTGGTGTCCGTCGTTCATCGAACAACATGCGATAAAAAGGCATAAACTTTGATCTATTGCACACAAAAACGAAACGCTGTACATGTATGACGTTTATAGATGAAAATCAAGTGTTTTGGTTTGTGGAATTTAATTTTAAATTCTTATTTTTCTCTGTTTTCAAGCCCATTATACAGTTCAACTTGAACATCCCCATATTTTTATCGAGTTGGCCTGTCTACGCATTGCTTTTTAGCTCACCTGACCCAAAGGGTCAAGTGAGCTTTCCTCATCACTTGGCGTCCGTCGTACGTCGTCGTCCGTTAACTTTTACAAAAATCTTCTCCTATGAAACTACTGGGCCAAGTTAACCCAAACTTGGCCTAAATCATCCTTACGGTATTTACTTTAGAAAATGTATCTGATGACCCTGCTCATCAACCAAGATGACCGCCATGGCTAAAAAAGAACATAGGGGTAAAATGCAGTTTTTGGCTTTGATCTCTGAAACTAAAGCATTTAGAGCAAATCTAACTGGTGTAAAAATGTTCATTAGGTCAACATCTATCTGCCCTGAAATTTTAAGACGAATCAGACAACCCGTTGTTTGGTTGCTGTCCCTGAATTGGTAATTTTAAGGAAATTGTGCAGTTTTTGGTAATTATCTTGAATATTATTAAAGATAGAGATAACTGTAAGCAGCAAGAATGTTCAGTAAAGTAAGATCAACAAGCAAGTCACCATCACCAAAATTGTCAATTGACCTCTTAAGGGGTTATTGCCCTTTAAAGTCATTTTTTTTACATTTTTTTTAAATCTTTGTAATCTTTTACAAAAAATCTTCTCTTTTTAATCTACTGGGCCAAATGGAATTAATAACATATACTTAAAGTGGGTAAATGCCCTTCTCTTTTAGCATATACTTATTGTGGGTGAATGCCCTTTTTTTCAACATACTTACTTTGAAGACCGTACTTTGACCTATAATGGTTTACATTTATGAATTTTGACTTGGATGGAGAGTTGTCTCATTGGCACTCATACCACATCTTCTTATATCTATTATATTGGGTGAATTCAACTTTATACCGGCCTTGGTGGATTCAATAAAGCTTCATTTTTGGACTTTTAACAGTATTTTTAGCTCACCTGGCCTAAAAGGCCAAGTGAGCTTTTCTCATCACTTGGCGTCCGTTCGTCCGTCGTCGTCTTCGTTAAATTTTACAAACATTTTCTTCTCTGAAATTACTGGGCCAAATCTAATAGGAGTTATTTCCCTTAAATGACAAAATTTACCTTTTTTATATTTTTGCCTATTATCGTGAAAATTTTAATAGACAGAGAGAAACCTTAAATTGCAAAAATAATCGTCAAGACAAGTTCCACAAATAATTCTGCATGGTCGAAATCGTCAGTCGACTCCTTATTAGAGTTATTGCCCTTTAATGACGATTTTTACCTTTTTTGTTTGCGTTTTGCCTTATATGATAAATATTATAATGGATAAATAGACACTTTAAATCACAAAAATGATCAGCAAGACAAGATCTACTAACAAGTCAAATTTTGCCGATATAGTTAGTAGACTGTCATTCTTTATAGGAGTGATTGTCCTTAAATGAGCATTTTTTTTAACACACTTTTGTGTTTTGATTGAGCAAAAACTACAGAATATAGAGAGAAACTAAACAGGCTTAATGATCAGCAATACAAGATCAACAAAACAAAGATTTTTATCATGAATTCTATTCTCGTTTACAATGTTGGAGACTGTCCTTTGTTGAAAATGCGCATAGACCAAGGTGAGCGACACAGGCTCTGTCTGCGCATTACCAACGATTAAAAACAAGAAGTCAATGAAAAACAGTCAACATCAATAAGAGGAAGACGAACAGACAAACAACACACTGAGGTGTAGTCTGGTGCTCCGGGACGAACAGACAAACAACACACTGAGGTGTAGTCTGGTGCTCCGGAACGAACACATAAACAACACACTGAGGTGTAGTATGGTGATCCGGGACGAACACACAACAACACGCTGAGGTGTAGTATGGTGCTCCGGGTCGAACACACAAACAACACATTTAGGTGTAGTCTGGTGCTCAAGAACGAACACACAAACAACACACTGAGGTGTAGTCTGGTGCTCCGGGACGAATACACAAACAATACATTGAGGTGTAGTCTGGTGGTTCGGGACGAACAGACAAACAATACACTGAGGTGTAGTCTGGTGCTCCGGTATGAACACACAAACAATACACTGAGGTGTAGTCTGGTGCTCCGGGAAAAACACACAAACAATACACTGAGGTGTAGTCTGGTGCTCCGGGACGAACAAACAAACAACAGGAAAGAAACAAAAGAAACACGAACCCAAGAAAACCGGAGGTGTAGTCTGGTGTTCCGGGACTACCAGACAAACAGTACATAAAGCAGAGAAACATGAAACCAACAAAACCCTGAGGTGTAGTCAGGTGCTCCGGGACTACCAGACAAACAGCAGTACAGAAACAAAAGAAACATGAACCCGACAAAATCCGGAGGTGTAGTCTGGTGCTCCGGAACGAAACAGACTAAAACAGTACAGAAACCTAAAGACTGGGCAAAAAATTGACCCCCACAACAACCTGATGTATAGTCTTGTGCTCCGGGAAGAATAGACAAACAACGGAAAGAAAACTAGAAACTGAGCAACGCGAAAACCACAAAACCCTTTTGTGTAGTCTGGTGCTCCGGAGAGTAAGTAGCTCCTGTTCCAATTGTTACAACAGTCTTGTTATTCGTTCATAACACTTTTCCGGTGACGAATCACCATAAAATAGTGGATTGGTAAATTGTCTTGTCTAACTTTAAGATCTATATAAACTGTTAGTACATGTCACTATTATAACCATAAGACTATAAAATATGCATCTTCAATCTTAATACAAACATTATGGAATATGAGGTGAACATCTACAATAGATATAAGAAGATGTGGTATGAGTGCCAATGAAACAATGTAAATTTGTTTACAAATCTTGAAGTTAAAAGGTATTTAATTGCTTTAACGATCCGATAAAGATCTTTCATTTCCCGATCTAAATACTTGTTCTTTCAAGACAATTGTTCTCGATATAACAAATGACAAATTGTTCTCGATACTCCAGATGATGATGACTTTTACGATATTTGTTCTCGATATACAAAATATCAACATTCGTGGATGTTCTCAATATATCAAATGCCTACAATAGATATAAGAAGATGTGGTATGAGTGCCAATGAAATAATGTAAATTTGTTTACAAATCTTGAAGTTAAAAGGTATTTAATTGCTTTAACGATCCGATAAAGATCTTTCATTTCCCGATCTAAATACTTGTTCTTTCAAGATAATTGTTCTCGATATACCAAATGACAGCCGTGATAACTTTCATGATAATTGTTCTCAATATAACAAATGACAGCCGTGATTACTTTTAATGTAATTGTTTTCGATATACCAAATGACAGCCTTGATAACTCTCAAGATAATTGTTCTTGATATTCCAAATGACAGCCGTGATTACTTTCATGATAATTGTTCTCGATATACCAAATGACAGCCGTGATTACTTTCATGGTAATTGTTCTCGATATACCAAATGACAGCCGTGATTACTTTCATGATAATTGTTCTCGATATACCAAATGACAGCCGTGATTACTTTCAAGGTAATTGTTCTCGATATGCAAAATGGCAGCCATGAATACAGTTACGATAAAGAGTTCATATATATCTTTACATATTTCAATTACGGCACTATTTATACACGATTGATCGTGTGGTCTAGTCTGAAAACCTAATAAATTCTCGTTTTTTGACAATTTTAACTATTAACCATACTGAATCATCTTTCGAAGGAAAAAAAAAAAACATTTTTACTTTTACTGAATAAAATTATTTCATCAATTCTGCATAAATAAGTCATTAACAATAGGTTTCTTTGATAAAACAATAGGGTTCTTTATGTTTGATTATTATATAGTTTATGTCAACAACAGTGTCGTCAAGTTATAGATATTATAGTTCATGTCAACAATATATTTAAAATGTTTATAACTTACAAGAGTTATCAACCTTAAGTTTTAAAATTGAGTATTTTGTTAATGAAGTGGACTTTACGTGTCTTCCACTTTGGTCTTCTTGATATCAATTTTGGTGTGTCTCTCTTCCTCCAAGCATCGGAATCAAACAAAATGTTCCACTTTGGTCTTTTTGATATAACTTCGCTATTTTCGTCAGCAGCATACTTCTCTATACCAACTAACCTTAAAACGTCTTTGCTTTTGGCAATACCTGGTTGTTCTTGAATCATTTCTAGGTGAGAAAACTTATTTGTTTTATTTCTTTCGGAGGTTTTCTGAAATAGCCAAACGCCTTGTGCCGGCCAATGTGCTGTTGCTGCCATTTCATCATAAGCTTCCTTTTTTAACTCAATGTCCTCTGATGTAGTCCATATTGCTGGAACCATGCACACCAATACTACGAATCGCCATCTATCAGAGTTTTGCCTACCTCTCGTTGGAGCAATATTATCGTGTATTGTTCTAGAATCCCATAGTACCATTCCCCCCTTTGGAACCGGAACTTTTTTAATTTGACATTCTTTAGATATAAACCAATCGATTTCTTCTTTTGAAAGAATATAAAATCTTCGCCTGCAGATTTTTTTTCGCAGTGGGAAAGTTTTCATAAAATTCTTTGTGAAACTGAACTGAATTTTCCAGCACTCTAAAGCAGAAATCTGTTTCTGACGTTTCTTCGAGATAGACGGCTCCTTGATATGCATGTAATCCTTCTCTCCAAGAGCCTTGATCAGTGTGTAACCAAAAGTAATCAGAATTGCAAAAAGAAGATCGACCTGTAAAATATAAGAAAGTACATAATAGTATATCTTTAATGTCAATTCTATGTTTCAAAAGCGAACGAACCATCTTTTCTTCATATAAAATGAGTTTGAATGTTAAGCAAATAAACTTTTTGTTTAATTGAAAACTATATTATAATTAATTCATTATATATTAATACATATGTGCCACAGTAAACCAAGCATATAGTTCACCCCACCTTTTGATTCAATGAACAACATTTTCGGTGTACTGATAATTTTAAAGTGATAATAGATGTGTGTGATGGAATTGCTTCCCTTGAGTATTAGATACAGCGGTTGAGCTTTAGCTCAGTCGATTAGAGCGCTGACTTTTAACAAAGAAGTCTCGGGTTTGATTTCAGATGATTTTCTAATAAAGTTACATTTGGCGCCGAAGTAAAAAACCCATGGTAAAATCAGGATAGAGATGATATCTATCCAGGATGCGTGCTGTGAGAGTCATAATGATATGATGACTCTTGGGGTGGGGGAAGTGTGACGGGATTTCTTTCTTAAAGGAGTGGATACTTAGCCACCCTAGGGAAGTTCTTAGCTCAGTCGGATAGAGCGCTGTATAGTATCACAGAGGTCACGGTTTCAAGTCCCGGAATTTGATTTTGTGATACTAATCATGTTTTACGCTTACATGTGCAACACAATCGTTTTACCTAGTTCTGGTGGCTCCTCCATTGCTACGCCGTCCATACTACTCAACAAATTCTCTGTCTGCCAAATAGACGCAAAAACTGGTTTGGATCTTAGCCGGACATTCCATGTCGGTTCAGCATGTGCAACCCTGAACTGATGAGTCAACGATTCCTCCCGATAAGGACGTTCATCGCCGAATCTGCTGAGCCATTCCTTGTATTGTGTTATGTACTGGTTACATTCCTCAGGGGTAAGGATGTCGGTAACAATACTGTAGCCTTTGCTTTCAAGCTCTGACACCACGCGTTGTCTGACATAAAATGAAAATTAAGATGATTCATTATACTTTTTAAGGTAGACAGGTTACGTCTCATCCTAATCAGATTGACATTTTTGTCCTCCATTTATTCCTTACCTCAGCCTTTCAGAATTTATATATTGTTTTTCGAGTGACAGTTACGTTAGAGACTGCAGGTGCATGTAACATTAATCTTAGAGACTAAGGGTTACAGTTCGGTCAGGAATTGAGGGTGACAGAAAGGCTAGAGACTAATGGTGCACGTGACATTAAGCTCAGAGACCGAGGGTAACAGTTCGGTTGGAGCCTAAGGGTTATAGTTAGGTAAGAGATTTGAGGTAACAGTTAAGTTAGAGACTGAGGGTTACAGTAGGTTAGAGAAAAATGGTTACAGTAAGGTTTTTAGACTTAATGTCCCAGTTAGATTATAGACTTAGGATTACAGTTAGGTTATAGACGTTCCTTGTCGAATCATGAATATTACATGAACTCCATAACTCGATTTTAGGATATCCTTAAATCGATTTCAGGATATCTTGAAATCGAATAATGGATATCCAGTATTTCACTGGTCGTGGTAGTAATTAGTATCATAGAGATGCGTATGTTTACATCTCACTGGCCGTGATAGTTATTAGTATGCGAATGTATACATTTTACTGGCCGTGGTAGTGTTTTGTCATCTTTATTTTACAGGTGATGACAGGAAATGGAGTGAGCTGCACCCGGAAGTACAAAAATTTGAGTTCTGAACTGTCTAAATGCGCATATGTGTAAGAAGCAAAAATATGTTGTGCTTGTTTATTTTGTTACGTAAATGTGTTTTCGACCAGAATTATTTTATGACTGTAATATTATACTAGTGAATAAATGTTCTTATGTTATTTTAAGCGAATATCTGATTTATAAATTATCCTGTAGGTCATTCATGAACATAAGTTTCTATCGAACATGCTACACAGTTTAAATATAAGATTGTTTAAAAGTAGGACATAATTATATTTACCATGACCTACCCTTGAATTTTTAAAATGTGTGAATCCGTTAAAATTTGGTAGGAACACCTATAAACCATGAGAAAATTGACGATTTTGACATGAGAAACAACCTTTGAACCAAAAATATAAAGTCCATCACCTTTTTTCCAAACCTGTGTGTTTCTGGATCTAAGCAATTGTAAAATGTTAGGAATGAACATAATTATAATTCGTTTCTTAACTACACATCCAATATAGCAGCTGCGAAACATACGTAGATATGACTTTAATTACGATGAGGAATAGAACAAACCTACAAAATCAGGCGTTTTTGCAACATAAATTTTACATGATAATAATTGCTGATTGACAGGTGAAAATATCTTTTATTGTGTACGTGGAAAGGCGTTGCTATGTTACCTGTTAATTAAAAAATGGTTAGTCGACTATGACCGGTTCGATTATGACAATTTCCAAATCAGCATCAACCTCGTAAAGCCTTTTGAGGATACATTTTATCAACATCTCTTTACCCATGCGTTGTTGGATATGTTTTTTCCTTCAATGGACGGTTAAAAGTACAATGTTCAACTTACGCTATATCTGTATGTATTTCTTTCTGCAATTTTACAGGAAAGCATACAATTTCTTCCAGCCTTCAATGTGGGACTAAATTTATTTCCTAACGGTCTAAACGAAACAGGATAACATGCTATTTTACTTTTTTATAATATAAATGCATAAGTTTGATAAATAAATTGAGTAGTAATTTATGTTCAGACATAAGTTTTAATTGTTAAATAAATGTGGAGCAAGCTTACACAGTTAGTTTTCTTCTTTTCTTGGTATGAGGATTGAAAATGACGATTGCTTTCTACGACTTGAATGCTTCTTTGTTGCCATGACGATTGCTTTCTACGACTTGAATGCTTCTCTAGTTGCTATGACGATTGCTTTCTACGACTCGAATGCTGCTCTTGTTGCTATGACGATTGCTTTCTACGACTTGAATGCTTCTCTTGTTGCTATAATGCAACTGTATAAAAAAATCATCAAAGATACCAGGCCTTAATTAGGTACGTAAGAGAAATCATCAAAGATACCAGGCTTATAATTCAGTACGTATTACACTCGTTTCATCTACATAAGACTCATCATTCACACTCGAATCATACTAATTTAAAACCAACATTTTATAAATTGTAAATGTACAAAATCAATGATATTTTATATCGATACAAGAGGGCTAACTGCTAGGCTAGTGGTACCCTCAGTGACGAAACGCCCACCTGCAGTGGCATCGACCAAGTGGAATTAAGATTCACCATACGGTAACTCACGAAATACCAGTACACAAACCATACGGTACCCCAAGAAAGACCAGTATATACACAAATAATACGGTATCCCCGATAAAACAGTACACAAACCATACCGTATCCACTGAAAGACCAGTACCCAAACCATACAGCTACCCTGATAGTCCAGTACACAAACCATACGGTATCCCCGATAGTGCAGTACACAAACCAGACGTCATCCTCGAAGTACAGTACATGAACAATACGGTATTCCCCGAAGAGAATGGTTAACAAAACATCGTTATCCTCGATAGACCATTACACAAACCATACGGTATTCCCCGATAGTGGAGTACACAAGTCATACTGTATCCCTGATAGACCATTACCCAAACCATGCGTCATCCTCCGATAGTGCAGTACACAAACCATACGGTTTTTCGCGATAGCGCAGTACACAAACCATACGATATCCCAAGAAAGACTAGTACACAAACCATACGGTATCCTCGATAGTACAGTACACATACCATACGGTGTCCCCGATAGTGCTGTACACAAACCATACGGTATCCCCGATAGACCTGTAGAAAAGCCATACGGTATCCCCGATAGACTAGTACACAAACGATACGGTATCCCCGAAAGACCAGTACACATACAATACGTTATCCCACGAATGACCAGTACACAAACCATACGGTATATCACGATATACCAGTACACATACAATACGTTATCCCACAAATGACCAGTACACAAACATACGGTTTATGACGATAGACCAATACACAAACCATACGGTATCCCCGATAGACCAGTACACAAACCATACGGTATCCCCGATAGACCAGTACATAAACCATACGGTATCCACCGATAGACAAGTACACAAACCATACGGTATTCCTCGATAGACCAGTACACAAACCATACGGTATCCCCATACGATATCCCTAAATAGACCAGTACATAAACCATACGATATCCCTAGATAGACCAGTACACAAACCATACAGTATCCTTCGATAGACCAGTACAAAACCATACAGTTACCCCGATAGACTAGTACACAAACAATACAGTTACCCCGATAGACCAGTACACAAACAATACAGTTACCCCGATAGACCAGTACACAAACAATACAGTTACCCCGATAGACCAGTACACAAAATACAGTTACCCCGATAGACCAGTACATAAACCATACAGTATCCCTCGACAAACCAGTACACAAACCATACAGTATCCTCGACAAACCAGTACACAAACCATACAGTATCCTCGACAAACCAGTACACAAAGCATACAGTATCCTCGACAAACCAGTACACAAACCATACAGTATTCCACGGTATACCAATACACAAACCAAAAGGTGTCCCTGATAGTACAGTACACGAACCATTCGGTATATCGCGATAGACCATTACACAAACCAAACGGTATCTCCAATCTTCATATGGGACAGTGCTTAGTTATAAAGAAGTAGCTGCTAAAGAAGCAGTGGCATCCGAGTAAAGCCTTGGCTGTAGCATAAAGCATTAGCTAAACGGATAGACATTGCCTTCAGCTTGAATCATTGACCTTTTTAAGAGCATTGGCTTTAGTTGACGCATTGACACATTTCAATGTGCATTTAAAAGCTTTTATTAGCAAGTAAGAACATCGGCTTTAAACACTAATTAAGAGCATTGGCTTTAAACAGCAATTAAGATCATCGGTTTTAAAGAGCAATTGAGAGCATTGGCTTTAAACAGCAATTAAGAGCATTGGCTTTAAACAGCAATTAAGAGCATTGGCTTAAAACAGCAATTAAGAGCATTGGCTTTAAAGAGCAACTGTAAGAAAAGCAGTACGCCAGATTATAAAGCAGAGAAATAAGGCATCTTCCTTGGCATCCATCGTCAACTGCTATAACCTTGGCTACTTTATTGGAGGACCAGAAGCCATTAAGCCCTTGGTGTCCATCGTTCATCGAACAAAATGCGATAAAAAGGCATAAACTTTGATCTTTTGCACACAAAACGAAACGTTGTACATGACGTTTATATGTGTTTTAATTTGTGGAATTTAATTTTCTCCGTTTTCAAGCCCATTATACATTCCACTTGAACATCACCATATTTTTATCGAGTTGGCCTGTCTACGCATTGCTTTTTAGCTCACCTGACCCAAAGGGTCCGTCGTCCGTCGTCGTCCGTTAACTTTACAAAATCTTCTCCTCTGAACTACTGGGCCAAGTTAACCCAAACTTGGCCTAAATCATCCTTACTGTATTTACTTTAGAAAATGTATCTGATGACCCTGCTCATCAACCAAGATGACCGCCATGGCTAAAAAGAACATAGGGTAAAATGCAGTTTTGGCTTTGATCTCTGAAACTAAAGCATTTAGAGCAAATCTGACTGGTGTAAAATGTTCATTAGGTCAACATCTATCTGCCCTGAAATTTTAAGACGAATCAGACAACCCGTTGTTTGGTTGCTGTCCCTGAATTGGTAATTTTAAGGAAATTGTGCAGTTTTTGGTAATTATCTTGAATATTATTAAAGATAGAGATAACTGTAAGCAGCAAGAATGTTCAGTAAAGTAAGATCAACAAGCAAGTCACCATCACCAAAATTGTCAATTGACCTCTTAAGGGGTTATTGCCCTTTAAAGTCATTTTTTTACATTTTTTTTAAATCTTTGTAATCTTTACAAAAATCTTCTCTTCTTAATCTACTGGGCCAAATGGAATTAATATCATATACTTATAGTGGGTAAATGCCCTTCTCTTTTATCATATACTTATTATGGGTGAATACCCTTTTCTTTCAGCATACTTATATTGGGTGAATTCAAATTTATACCGGCCTTGGTGGATTCAATAAAGCTTCATTTTAGACTTTTAACAGTATTTTAGCTCACCTGGCCTAAAAGGCATAGTGAGCTTTTCTCATCACTTGGCGTCCGTTCGTCCGTCGTCGTCTTCGTTAAATTTTACAAAATCTTCTTCTCTGAAATTACTGGGCCAAATCTAATAGGAGTTATTTCCTTAAATGACAAATTTTACCTTTTTATATTTTTGCCTATTATCGTGAAAATTTTAATAGACAGAGAGAAACCTTAAATTGCAAAAATAATCGTCAAGACAAGTTCCACAAATAATTCTGCATGGTCGAAATCGTCAGTCGACTCCTTATTAGAGTTATTGCCCTTTAATGACGATTTTTACCTTTTTTGCGTTTTGCCTTATATGATAAATATTATAATGGATAAATAGACACTTTAAATCACAAAAATGATCAGCAAGACAAGATCTACTAACAAGTCAAATTTTGCCGATATAGTTAGTAGACTGTCATTCTTTATAGGAGTGATTGTCCTTAAATGAGCATTTTTTAACACTCTTTTGTGTTTTGATTGAGCAAAACTACAGAATATAGAGAGAAACTAAACAGGCTTAATGATCAGCAATACAAGATCAACAAAACAAAGATTTTATCATGAATTCTATTCTCGTTTACAATGTTGGAGACTGTCCTTTGTTGAAAATGCGCATAGACCAAGGTGAGCGACACAGGCTCTGTCTACGCATTACCAACGATTAAAAACAAGAAGTCAATGAAAACAGTCAACATCAATAAGAGGAAGACGAACAGACAAACAACACACTGAGGTGTAGTCTGGTGCTCCGGGACGAACAGACAAACAACACACTGAGGTGTAGTCTGGTGCTCCGGAACGAACACATAAACAACACACTGAGGTGTAGTATGGTGATCCGGGACGAACACACAAACAACATACTGAGGTGTAGTATGTTGATCCGGGACGAACACACAACAACACGCTGAGGTGTAGTATGGTGCTCGGGTCGAACACACAAACAACACATTTAGGTGTAGTCTGGTGCTCAAGAACGAACACACAAACAACACACTGAGGTGTAGTCTGGTGCTTCGGGACGAATACACAAACAATACATTGAGGTGTAGTCTGGTGGTTCGGGACGAACACACAAACAATACACTGAGGTGTAGTCTGGTGCTCCGGTATGAACACACAAACAATACACTGAGGTGTAGTCTGGTGCTCCGGGAGGAACACACAAACAATAAACTGAGGTGTAGTCTGGTGCTCCGGGACGAACAAACAAACAATACACTGCGGTGTAGTCTGGTGCTACGGGACGAACACACAAATAACAAACTGAGGTGTAGTCTGGTGCTCCGGGACGAACACACAAACAATACATTGAGGTGTAGTCTGGTGCTCCGGGACCAATAGACAAACAATACACTGAGGTGTCGTCTGGTGCTCCGGTAGGAAAACACAAACAATACACTGATGTGTAGTATGTTTCTCCGGGAGGAACACACAAACAATACACTGAGGTGTAGTCTGGTGCTCGAGATGAACACACAAACAATACACTGAGGAATAGTCTGGTGCTCCAGGACGAACACACAAACAATACATTGAGGTGTAGTCTGGCGCTCCGGTAGGAACACAAAAACAATACACTGAGGTGTAGTCTGGTGCTCCGGGACGAACACACAAACAATACACTGCGGTGTAGTCTATTTTCTGGGACGAACAGACAAACAATACACTGAGGTGTAGTCTGGTGCTACGGGACGAACACACTAACAATACACTGAGGTGTAGTCTGGTGCACCAGGACGAACAGACAAACAATACACTGAGGTGCTCCGAGACGAACAAACAAATAATACATTCAGGTGTAGTTTTGTGCTCCGGGACGAACACACAAATAATACACTGATGTGTAGTATGTTTCTTCGGGAGGAACACACAATCAATACACTGAGGTGTAGTCTGGTGCTCGAGACGAACACACAAACAATACACTGAGGAATAGTCTGGTGCTCCAGGACGAACACACAAACAATAAACTGAAGTGTAGACTGGTGCTCCGGGAGGAACACACAAACAATACACTGAGGTGTAGTCTGTTTCTCCGGGACGAACAGACAAACAATACACTGATGTGTAGTCTTGTGCTCGAGACGAACACACAAGCAATACACTGAGGTGTAGTCTGGTGCTCCGGGACGAACACACAAATAATACATTGAGGTGTACTCTTGTGCTCCAGGACGAACAGACAAACAATACACTAAGGTGTAGTCTGGTGCTCCGGGACTAACAGACAAACAATACACTGAGGTGTAGTCTGGTGCTCCGGGAAGAACACAAAACAATACACTAAGGTGTAGTCTGGTGCTCCGGGACGAACAAACAAACAACAGGAAAGAAACAAAAGAAACACGAACCCAAGAAACCCGGAGGTGTAGTCTGGTGTTCCGGAACGAAACAGACTAAAACAGTACAGAAACCTAAAGACTGGGCAAAAATTGACCCCACAACAACCTGATGTACAGTCTTGTGCTCCGGGAAGAACAGACAAACAACAGTACATAAAGCAGAGAAACATGAAACCAACAAAATCCTGAGGTGTAGTCAGGTGCTCCGGGACGAACAGACAAACAGCAGTACAGAAACAAAAGAAACATGAACCCGACAAAATCCGGAGGTGTAGTCTGGTGCTCCGGAACGAAACAGACTAAAACAGTACAGAAACCTAAAGACTGGGCAAAAATTGACCCCACAACAACCTGATGTACAGTCTTGTGCTCCGGGAAGAACAGACAAACAACGGAAAGAAAACTAGAAACTGAGCAACGCGAACCCCACAAAACCCTTTTGTGTAGTCTGGTGCTCCGGAGAGTAAGTAGCTCCTGTTCCAGTTGTTACAACAGTCGTGTTATTCGTTCATAACACTTTTCCGGTGACGAATCATCATAAAATAGTGGATTGGTAAATTGTCTAGTCTAACTTTAAGATCTATATAAACTGTTAGTACATGTCACTATTATAACTATAAGACTTATAAAATATGCATCTTCAATCTTAATACAAACATTATGGAATATGAGGTGAACATCTACAATAGATATAAGAAGATGTGGTATGAGTGCCAATGAAACAATGTAAATTTGTTTACAAATCTTGAAGTTAAAAGGTATTTAATTGCTTTAACGATCCGATAAAGATCTTTCATTTCCCGATCTAAATACTTGTTCTTTCAAGACAATTGTTCTCGATATACCAAATGACAAACCATGATTACGTTCATGGTAATTGTTCTCGATATTCCAAATGATGATGACTTTTACGATATATTTGTTCTCGATATACAAAATATTAACATTCGTGGATGTTCTCAATATATCAAATGCCTACAATAGATATAAGAAGATGTGGTATGAGTGCCAATGAAATAATGTAAATTTGTTTACAAATCTTGAAGTTAAAAGGTATCTAATTGCTTTAACGATCCGATAAAGATCTGTCATTTCCCCATCTAAATACTTGTTCTTTCAAGATAATTGTTCTCGATATACCAAATGACAGCCGTGATAACTTTCATGATAATTGTTCTCAATATAACAAATGACAGCCGTGATTACTTTTAATGTAATTGTTTTCGATATACCAAATGACAGCCTTGATAACTCTCAAGATAATTGTTCTTGATATTCCAAATGACAGCCGTGATTACTTTCATGATAATTGTTCTCGATATACCAAATGACAGCCGTGATTACTTTCATGGTAATTGTTCTCGATATACCAAATGACAGCCGTGATTACTTTCATGATAATTGTTCTCGATATACCAAATGACAGCCGTGATTACTTTCAAGGTAATTGTTCTCGATATGCAAAATGGCAGCCATGAATACAGTTACGATAAAGAGTTCATATATATCTTTACATATTTCAATTACGGCACTATTTATACACGATTGATCGTGTGGTCTAGTCTGAAAACCTAATAAATTCTCGTTTTTTGACAATTTTAACTATTAACCATACTGAATCATCTTTCGAAGGAAAAAAAAAACATTTTTACTTTTACTGAATAAAATTATTTCATCAATTCTGCATAAATAAGTCATTAACAATAGGTTTCTTTGATAAAACAATAGGGTTCTTTATGTTTGATTATTATATAGTTTATGTCAACAACAGTGTCGTCAAGTTATAGATATTATAGTTCATGTCAACAATATATTTAAAATGTTTATAACTTACAAGAGTTATCAACCTTAAGTTTTAAAATTGAGTATTTTGTTAATGAAGTGGACTTTACGTGTCTTCCACTTTGGTCTTCTTGATATCAATTTTGGTGTGTCTCTCTCTTCCTCCAAGCATCGGAATCAAACAAAATGTTCCACTTTGGTCTTTTTGATATAACTTCGCTATTTTCGTCAGCAGCATACTTCTCTATACCAACTAACCTTAAAACGTCTTTGCTTTTGGCAATACCTGGTTGTTCTTGAATCATTTCTAGGTGAGAAAACTTATTTGTTTTATTTCTTTCGGAGGTTTTCTGAAATAGCCAAACGCCTTGTGCCGGCCAATGTGCTGTTGCTGCCATTTCATCATAAGCTTCCTTTTTTAACTCAATGTCCTCTGATGTAGTCCATATTGCTGGAACCATGCACACCAATACTACGAATCGCCATCTATCAGAGTTTTGCCTACCTCTCGTTGGAGCAATATTATCGTGTATTGTTCTAGAATCCCATAGTACCATTCCCCCCTTTGGAACCGGAACTTTTTTAATTTGACATTCTTTAGATATAAACCAATCGATTTCTTCTTTTGAAAGAATATAAAAATCTTCGCCTGCAGATTTTTTTTTCGCAGTGGGAAAGTTTTCATAAAATTCTTTGTGAAACTGAACTGAATTTTCCAGCACTCTAAAGCAGAAATCTGTTTCTGACGTTTCTTCGAGATAGACGGCTCCTTGATATGCATGTAATCCTTCTCTCCAAGAGCCTTGATCAGTGTGTAACCAAAAGTAATCAGAATTGCAAAAAGAAGATCGACCTGTAAAATATAAGAAAGTACATAAAAGTATATCTTTAATGTCAATGTTTCAAAAGCGAACGAACCATCTTTTCTTCATATAAAATGAGTTTGAATGTTAAGCAAATAAATTTTTGTGTAATTGAAAACTATATTATAATTAATTCATAATATATTAATACATATGTGCCACAGTAAACCAAGCATATAGTTCACCCCACCTTTTGATTCAATGAACAACATTTTCGGTGTACTGATAATTTTAAAGTGATAATAGATGTGTGTGATGGAATTGCTTCCCTTGAGTAGTAGATACAGCGGTTGAGCTTTAGCTCAGTCGATTAGAGCGCTGACTTTTAACAAAGAAGTCTCGGGTTTGATTTCAGATGATTTTCTAATAAAGTTACATTTGGCGCCGAAGTAAAAAACCCATGGTAAAATCAGGATAGAGATGATATCTATCCAGGATGCGTGCTGTGTGAGTCATAATGATATGATGACTCTTGGGGTGGGGGAAGTGTGACGGGATTTCTTTCTTAAAGGAGTGGATACTTAGCCACCCTAGGGATGTTCTTAGCTCAGTCGGATAGAGCGCTGTATAGTATCACAGAGGTCACGGTTTCAAGTCCCGGAATTTGATTTTGTGATACTAATCATGTTTTACGCTTACATGTGCACCATAATCGTTTTACCTAGTTCTGGTGGCTCCTCCATTGCTACGCCGTCCATACTACTCAACAAATTCTCTGTCTGCCAAATAGACGCAAAACTGGTTTGGATCTTAGCCGGACATTCCATGTCGGTTCAGCATGTGCAACCCTGAACTGATGAGTCAACGATTCCTCCCGATAAGGACGTTCATCGCCGAATCTGCTGAGCCATTCCTTGTATTGTGTTATGTACTGGTTACATTCCTCAGGGGTAAGGATGTCGGTAACAATACTGTAGCCTTTGCTTTCAAGCTCTGACACCACGCGTTGTCTGACATAAAATGAAAATTAAGATGATTCATTATACTTTTAATGTAGACAGGTTCCGTCTCATCCTAATCAGATTGACATTTTTGTCCTCCATTTATTCCTTACCTCAGCCTTTCAGAATTTATACATTGTTTTCTAGTGACAGTTACGTTAGAGACTGCAGGTGCATGTAACATTAATCTTAGAGACTAAGGGTTACAGTTCGGTCAGGAATTGAGGGTGACAGAAAGGCTAGAGACTAATGGTGCACGTGACATTAAGCTCAGAGACCGAGGGTAACAGTTCGGTTGGAGCCTAAGGGTTATAGTTAGGTAAGAGATTTGAGGTAACAGTTAAGTTAGAGACTGAGGGTTACAGTAGGTTAGAGAAAAATGGTTACAGTAAGGTTTTTAGACTTAATGTCCCAGTTAGATTATAGACTTAGGATTACAGTTAGGTTATAGACGTTCCTTGTCGAATCATGAATATTACATGAACTCCATAACTCGATTTTAGGATATCCTTAAATCGATTTCAGGATATCTTGAAATCGAATAATGGATATCCAGTAATCGGATTTTGGAAGTCCTGAAATTGAATTATACAGGTCATGAAATGTTTCAGGAAGTCCTTAAATCAAATTGTGGAGGTCATGAAATATTTAAGGATATCTTTAAATCAAATTGTGGAGGTCATGAACTATTTCAGGATATCTTCAAATCGAATTCGGGAGGTCATGAAATATTTCAGGATATCCTAAGATCGAATTATGGAGGTACTGAAATATTTCATTATCTCCTTTAAAACAATAATTTTGACTAAATCTACGCCTCATAAAAACTGTACTATAATGAAGCAACTAAAGAACGTTAAATATCTACCCACCTATCCATGTAGCTAGTGTTCAAATGATGTATGACTAGTACGTGATAACTCTATCATCGGTAAGTGTATTTGTTTACAGTGGTTACACATAGGTTACACATATTAAAGATAAATATTGTTAGTGGTCTCGTGTAACACGTTTTAGTTACCTGCAATATTTATATACAGCTTAAGAGATAATACATACACATGCATTTGATATTATAGTTTAGTTTAACCACAGTTGGGAAGATACTAGTAACTGGTAAACCAACAATCACCACCAGCCTGATGTACTGACGAAAGGTACCAGTCTAATGTACTAACGAAAGGTACATACAATAAAACCAGTCTATTGTATTAACGAAAGGTACATACAATAAAACCAGTCTATCATACTAACGATGGGTACATACAATAAAACCAATCTAATGTAATAACGAAAAGTACATACAACAAAACCAGTCTAATGTACTAACGAAAGGTACAGACAATAAAACCAGCCCGATTTACTAACGAAAGGTACATACAATAGACCAGCTTGATGTACTAAAGAAAGGTACATACAATAAAACGGTACCCGCCTAGTAAAGCAATGTAGTTCCTTAACTTCTATCAAAGAACTTATCATTAACTTTTGTAATAAAATATATGAAAATAGTGGAATGACTATTTTTGGAGAGTAAAAAATTTTTTTGATGTTTTAGATAAATTACGTGCTTTTGATGGTCCTTTTGATTCTATTGACAGTTTTAACTATTCAACTCTTTACACTTCACTTCCACGCAATCTTATCAAACAAAAGTTTTCCTATTTAATTAAATGGTCGTTTGGTAAATCTGAATGCAAATATATCTGCTGCAACTTATTTAAAGCCTTCTTCTCTAATGAGAAAGGTAAATATGCTAGATATACTTACTGGAGGTGTGATGAGATGATTGAAGCTGTTTTTCTCCTTGATAATATTTATGTACATTTCGGCAACAAAGTTTATCGACAGGTTGTAGGTATTTCTATGGGGACTTATTGCACCCCTTTAATAGCAGACTTGTTTTTGTACTGTTATGAATCACAGTTTATGAGCAAACTCAGTAAAGACCCGTCTAAATTGCATTTAATTGATAAATTCAACAACACTTACCGTTATCTTGATGATATTTTTTCGTTAAATAATCAAGAATTTTCTAAATATACTGCCGAAATTTACCTAAAGGAACTTACTTTAAATAAATCAAATGTAAACGGCAATAACTGTCCTTTCCTAGATTTAGATTTTTCAGTTTAACACTAAAATGTAGGACAAAAGGGATGATTTTTTGTTCCCTATTGTTAATTTTCCCTTTTTTGGATGGTGATGTTCCTTTGGCATCATCTTACTCTGTTTATATTTCACAACTCGTTCGCTATGCCCGTGTCTGTTGTGACGTTTTGGATTTTAATGAACGTAATCTATGTATTACTGGTAAATTATTAAATCAGGGATTTCGTTACCACAAATTACTTAAAACCTTTACTAAATTCGTCCACAGATATAAAGATTTGGTTTGGAAGTTTGGTTGTACCTGTAGAAAACTTATTTCAAACGGGATAGCACATCCTCATTTTTAGATGTTGTTTATCAGATCTGTACTTAATGACTTTTTGTTGCTGGGATGTACAAAGACCCGGTCACGTCCACTCTGTGTTTTTGTTAGATGTATTTCTATTTGTATCCATCTGATGAGTTAAGCCTTTCTCAACTGATTTTTAAAGTTCGTTCTTCTGATGTATTGTTACACCACTGTCCAAAGTTAGGGGGATGTTTGGGATCCCGCTAACATGTTTAACCCCTCCACATTCTGTATGTAAAATACCCGTTGCACTTGGCACATGTGTCAAAATGAATCACATTTAACGCGTTAAATTATACACAATTACGTTACTACGTTACATTACATTAACGCGCAAAAACATCATTTAACGCGTAAAACATCGTTAAAGTTGCTATTAACGCGTTTTATACTATCAATTTGGTTCACATTGAAAGTAAAAAAAAATATCCGTAAAAAACGTTGAATGCAAATGATATGAACGTTTTTTTATTGGATAATATTTTTTACTATCAAACACAGACAACGTAAACCCAGAAACACAACCAACCTACACATAGAACACAACCAACCTACATCAGAAACACAAAGAACCTACAACCACAAACACAACCAACCTACAACCACAAACACAACCAACCTACAACCACAAACACAACCAACCTACAAACACAACCAACCTACACCAGTAACACAACCAACCTACACCCAGAAACACAACCAACCTACACCCAGTAACACAACCAACCTACACCCAGTAACATAACCAACCTACACCCAGTAACACAACCAACCTACACCCAGAAACACAACCAACCTACACCCAGAAACACAACCAACCTACACCCAGTAACACAACCAACCTACACCAAGAAACACAACCAACCTACACCCAGTAACACAACCAACCTACACCCAGTAACACAACCAACCTACACCCAGTAACACAACCAACCTACACCCAGAAACACAACCAACCTACACCCAGTAACACAACCAACCTACACCTAGAAACACAACCAACCTACACCCAGTAACACAACCAACCTACACCAAGAAACACAACCAACCTACACCCAGTAACACAACCAACCTACACCCAGAAACACAACCAACCTACACCCAGAAACACAACCAACCTACACCCAGTAACACAACCAACCTACACCCAGAAACACAACCAACCTACACCCAGTAACACAACCAACCTACACCCAGAAACACAACCAACCTACACCCAGAAACACAACCAACCTACACCCAGTAACACAACCAACCTACACCCAGAAACACAACCAACCTACACCCAGTAACACAAACAACCTACACCCAGAAACACAAACAACCTACACCCAGAAACACAAACAACCTACACCCAGAAACACAACCAACCTACACCCAGAAACACAATCAACCTACACCCAGTAACACAACCAACCTACACCCAGTAACACAACCAACCTACACCCAGAAACACAACCAACCTACACCCAGTAACACAACCAACCTACACCCAGAAACACAACCAACCTACACCCAGAAACACAACCACCCTACACCCAGTAACACAACCAACCTACACCCAGAAACACAATCAACCTACACCTAGAAACACAACCAGCCTACACCCAGAAACACAACCAACCTACACCCAGAAACACAATCAACCTACACCCAGAAACATAAACAACCTACACCCAGTAACACAACCAACCTACACCCAGAAACACAACCAACCTACACCAAGAAACACAATCAACCTACACCCAGAAACATAAACAACCTACACCCAGTAACACAACCAACCTACACCCAGAAACACAACCAACCTACACCCAGAAACACAACCAACCTACACCAAGAAACACAACCAACCTACACCCAGAAACACAACCAACCTACACCAAGAAACACAACCAACCTACACCCAGTAACACAACCAACCTACACCCAGTAACACAACCAACCTACACCCAGTAACACAACCAACCTACACCAAGAAACACAACCAACCTACACCCAGTAACACAACCAACCTACACCCAGAAACACAACCACCCTACACCCAGTAACACAACCAACCTACACCCAGAAACACAACCAACCTACACCCAGAAACACAACCAACCTACACCTAGAAACACAACCAACCTACACCCAGTAACACAACCAACCTACACCCAGTAACACAACCAACCTACACCCAGAAACACAACCACCCTACACCCAGTAACACAACCAACCTACACCCAGTAACATAACCAACCTACACCCAGTAACACAACCAACCTACACCCAGAAACACAACCAACCTACACCCAGTAACACAACCAACCTACACCCAGAAACACAACCAACCTACACCCAGAAACACAACCAACCTACACCCAGAAACACAACCAACCTACACCAAGAAACACAACCAACCTACACCCAGAAACACAACCAACCTACACCCAGAAACACAACCAACCTACACCAAGAAACACAACCAACCTACACCCAGTAACATAACCAACCTACACCCAGTAACATAACCAACCTACACCCAGTAACATAACCAACCTACACACAGAAACACAACCAACCTACACCCAGAAACACAACCAACCTACACCCAGAAACACAACCAACCTACACCAAGAAACACAATCAACCTACACCCAGAAACACAACCAACCTACACCCAGAAACACAATCAACCTACAACCAGAAACACAACCAACCTACACCCAGAAACACAACCAACCTACACCAAGAAACACAACCAACCTACACCCAGTAACACAACCAACCTACACCCAGAAACACAACCAACCTACACCCAGAAACACAACCAACCTACACCAAGAAACACAACCAACCTACACCTAGAAACACAAACAACCTACACCCAGAAACACAACCAACCTACACCAAGAAACACAACCAACCTACACCAAGAAACAAAATCAACCTACACCTAAAAAAAAACAACCTACACCTAGAAAAACAACCAACCTACACCCAGAAACACAACCTACCTACACCAAGAAACAAAATCAACCTACACCTAGAAACACAAACAACCAGAACACAACCAGTAACACAACCAACCTACACACAGAAACACAACCAACCTACACCCAGAAACACAATCAATCTACACCCAGAAACACAAACAATCTATACCTAGAAACACAATCAACCTACACCCAGAAACACAAACAACCTACACCCAGAAACACAATCAATCTACACCCAGAAACACAACCAACCTACACCCAGAAACACAACCAACCTACAAGCAGAAATTGAACCAACCTACACCCAGTAACACAACCAACCTACACCCTGAAACACAACCAACCTACACCCAGAAACACAATCAACCTACACCCAGAAACACAAACAACCTACACCCAGAAACACAAACAACCTACACCCAGAAACATAAACAACCTACACCCAGAAACACAACCAACCTACACCCAGTAACACAACCAACCTACACCCAGAAACATAAACAACCTACACCCAGAAACATAAACAACCTACACCCAGAAACACAACCAACCTACACCCAGTAACACAACCAACCTACACCCAGAAACATAAACAACCTACACCCAGAAACATAAACAACCTACACCCAGAAACACAAACAACCTACAACCAGAAACACAACCAACCTACACCCAGAAACACAATCAACCTACACCCAGAAACACAAACAACCTACACCCAGAAACACAACCAACCTACACCCAGAAACACAAACAACCTACACCCAGTAACACAACCAACCTACACCCAGAAACACAACCAACCTACACCAAGAAACACAACCAACCTACACCCAGAAACACAACCAACCTACACCAAGTAACACAACCAACCTACACCCAGTAACACAACCAACCTACACCCAGAAACACAACCAACCTACACCAAGAAACACAACCAACCTACACCCAGTAACACAACCAACCTACACCCAGTAACACAACCAACCTACACCCAGAAACACAACCAACCTACACCCAGAAACACAACCAACCTACACCAAGAAACACAACCAACCTACACCCAGTAACACAACCAACCTACACCCAGTAACACAACCAACCTACACCCAGAAACACAAACAACCTACACCCAGAAACACAATCAACCTACACCCAGAAACACAACCAACCTACACCCAGAAACACAACCAACCTACACCCAGAAACACAACCAACCTACACCCAGAAACACAATCAACCTACACCCAGAAACACAAACAACCTACACCCAGAAACATAAACAACCTACACCCAGAAACACAACCAACCTACACCCAGTAACACAACCAACCTACACCCAGAAACATAAACAACCTACACCCAGAAACATAAACAACCTACACCCAGAAACACAAACAACCTACACCCAGAAACACAACCAACCTACACCCAGAAACATAAACAACCTACACCCAGAAACATAAACAACCTACACCCAGAAACATACACCCAGAAACACAAACAACCTACACCCAGAAACACAACCAACCTACACCCAGTAACACAACCAACCTACACCCAGAAACACAACCAACCTACACCCAGAAACATAAACAACCTACACCCAGTAACACAAACAACCTACAACCAGAAACACAACCAACGTACACCCAGTAACACAATCAACCTACACCCAGAAACACAAACAACCTACACCCAGTAACACAACCAACCTACACCCAGAAACACAACCAACCTACAACCAGTAACACAACCAACCTACACCCAGAAACACAACCAACCTACACCCAGTAACACAACCACCCTACACCAAGAAACACAACCAACTTACACCTAGAAACACAACCAACCTACACCCAGAAACACAACCAGCCTACACCCAGAAACACAACCAACCTACACCAAGAAACACAACCAACCTACACCCAGTAACACAACCAACCTACACCCAGAAACACAACCAACCTACACCCAGTAACACAACCAACCTACACCCAGTAACACAACCAACCTACACCCAGAAACACAACCAACCTACACCCAGAAACACAACCAACCTACACCAAGAAACACAACCAACCTACACCCAGTAACACAACCAACCTACACCCAGTAACACAACCAACCTACACCCAGTAACACAACCAACCTACACCCAGAAACACAACCAACCTACACCAAGAAACACAACCAACCTACACCCAGTAACACAACCAACCTACACCCAGAAACACAACCAACCTACACCCAGAAACACAACCAACCTACACCCAGAAACACAACCAACCTACACCCAGAAACACAACCAACCTACACCCAGAAACACAACCAACCTACACCAAGAAACACAACCAACCTACACCTAGAAACACAACCAACGAACACCCAGAAACACAACCAACCTACACCCAGTAACATAACCAACCTACACCCAGAAACATAAACAACCCTACACCAAGAAACACAACCAACGAACACCCAGAAACACAATCAACCTACACCCAGAAACATAAACAACCTACACCAAGAAACACAAACAACCTACAACCATAAACACAACCAACCTACACCAAGAAACACAACCAACCTACAACCACAAACACAACCAACCTACACCCAGAAACACAACCAACCTACACCCAGAAACACAACCAACCTACACCCAGTAACACAACCAACCTACACCCAGTAACACAACCAACCTACACCCAGAAACACAACCAACCTACACCCAGAAACACAACCAACCTACACCCAGTAACACAACCAACCTACACCCAGTAACACAACCAACCTACACCCAGAAACACAACCAACCTACACCCAGAAACACAACCAACCTACACCCAGAAACACAACCAACCTACACACAGAAACACAACCAACCTACACCTAGAAACACAACCAACCTACACCCAGAAACACAACCAACCTACACCCAGAAACACAACCAACCTACACCCAGAAACACAATCAACCTACACCCAGAAACATAAACAACCTACACCCAGAAACATAAACAACCTACACCCAGAAACATAAACAACCTACACCCAGAAACATAAACAACCTACACCCAGAAACATAAACAACCTACACCCAGAAACACAACCAACCTACACCCAGAAACACAACCAACCTACACCCAGTAACACAACCAACCTACACCCAGAAACATAAACAACCTACACCCAGAAACATAAACAACCTACACCCAGAAACATAAACAACCTACACCCAGAAACATAAACAACCTACACCCAGAAACACAACCAACCTACACCCAGAAACACAACCAACCTACACCCAGAAACACAACCAACCTACACCCAGAAACACAATCAACCTACACCCAGAAACACAACCAACCTACACCCAGAAACACAATCAACCTACACCCAGAAACACAACCAACCTACACCCAGTAACACAACCAACCTACACCTAGAAACACAAACAACCTACACCCAGAAACACAACCAACCTACACCCAGTAACACAACCAACCTACACCCAGAAACATAAACAACCTACACCCAGAAACACAACCAACCTACACCCAGAAACACAACCAACCTACACCCAGAAACACAACCAACCTACACCCAGAAACACAAACAACCTACACCCAGAAACACAACCAACCTACACCCAGAAACACAACCAACCTACACCCAGAAACACAATCAACCTACAACCAGAAACTCAACCAACCTAGAACCACAAACACAACCAACTTACAACCACAAACACAAACAACCTACAACCATAAACACAACCAACCTACACCAAGAAACACAACCAACCTACAACCACAAACACAACCAAACTACACCCAGAAACACAACCAACCTACACCCAGAAACACAAACAACCTACACCCAGAAACTCAACCAATCTACAACCAGAAACACAACCAACTTACAACCACAAACACAAACAACCTACACCAAGAAACAAAACCAACTTACACCAAGAAACACAATCAACCTACACCCAGAAACACAATCAACCTACAACCAGAAACACAACCAACCTACTCCCAGAAACACAACCAACGTACACGTACAACCTAAAAATTTATACCAAGAAAACAACCAACGTACATCCAGAAACACAATCAACCTACACCAAGAAAACACAACCAACCTAACACCCAGAAACACCAACCTACACCCAGAACACAACCAACCTACACCCAGAAACACAACCAACCTACACCCACACAACCCACACCCAGTAACACAACCAACCTACACCCAGAACACAACCAACCTACACCCAGAAACACAATCAACCTACAACCAGAAACACAACCAACCTACAACCACAAACACAACCAACCCAGAAACACAACCAACCTACACAGTAGCACAAACAACCTACACAGTAACACAACCTACACCCAGAAACACAACCAACCTACACCCAGAAACACAACCAACCTACACCCAGAAACACAACCAACCTACACCCAGAAACACAAACAACCTACACCCAGTAACACAACCAACCTACACCCAGTAACACAACCAACCTACACCCAGTAACACAACCAACCTACACCCAGTAACACAACCAACCTACACCCAGAAACACAACCAACCTACACCCAGAAACACACCACCTACACCCACACAAACCTACACCCAGTAACACAACCAACCTACACCCAGTAACACAACCAACCTACACCCAGTAACACAAACAACCTACACCCAGTAACACAACCAACCTACACCCAGTAACACAACCAACCTACACCCAGAACACAACCAACCTACACCCAGAAACACAACCAAACACAACCAACCTACACCCAGTAACACAACCAACCTACACCCAGTAACACAACCAACCTACACCCAGTAACACAACCAACCTACACCCAGTAACACAACCAACCTACACCCAGAAACACAACCAACCTACACCCAGTAACACAACCAACCTACACCCAGTAACACAACCAACCTACACCCAGTAACACAACCAACCTACACCCAGTAACACAACCTACACCCAGTAACACAACCAACCTACACCCAGTAACACAACCAACCTACACCCAGTAACACAACCAACCTACACCCAGTAACACAACCAACCTACACCCAGTAACACAACCAACCTACACCCAGTAACACAACCAACCTACACCCAGTAACACAACCAACCTACACCCAGTAACACAACCAACCTACACCCAGAAACACAACCAACCTACACCCAGAAACACAATCAACCTACACCCAGTAACACAACCAACCTACACCAGTAACACAACCAACCTACACCCAGTAACACAACCAACCTACACCCAGTAACACAACCAACCTACACCCAGAAACACAACCAACCTACACCCAGTAACACAACCAACCTACACCCAGAAACACAACCAACCTACACCAGAAACCAACCTAACACAACCAACCTACCTACACCCAGTAACACAACCAACCTACACACCCAGTAACACAACCAACCTACACCCAGTAACACAACCAACCTACACCCAGTAACACAACCAACCTACACCCAGAAACACAACCAACCTACACCCAGTAACACAACCAACCTACACCCAGAAACACAACCAACCTACACCCAGAAACACAACCAACCTACACCCAGAAACACAACCAACCTACACCCAGAAACACAACCAACCTACACCCAGAAACACAACCAACCTACACCCAGTAACACAACCAACCTACACCCAGTAACACAACCAACCTACACCCAGAACACAACCAACCACACCCAGTAACACCCAACCTACACCCACACACAACCAACCTACACCCAGAAACACAACCAACCTACACCCAGAAACACAACCAACCTACACCCAGAAACACAACCAACCTACACCCAGAAACACAACCAACCTACACCCAGAAACACAACCAACCTACACCCAGAACACACCAACCTACACCCAACCTACACCCAGAAACACAACCAACCTACGGTCAGAACACAACCAACCTACACCCCGAAACACAACCAACCTACAACCACAAACACAACCAACCTACACCCAGAAACACAATCAACCTACAACCACAAACACAACCAACCTACAACCACAAACACAACCAACCTACACCAGTAACACAACCAACCTACACCCAGAAACACAACCAACTTACACCCAGAAACACAGTCAACCTACAACCACAAACACAACCAACCTACACCCAGAAACACAACCAACCTACACCCAGAAACACAACCAACCTACACCAAGAAACACAACCAACCTACACCCAGAAACACAACCAACCTACACCCACAAACACAACCAACCTACACCCAGAAACACAATCAACCTACAACCAGAACACAACCAACGTACACGTACAACCTAAAATTTATACCAAGAAAACAACCAACGTACATCCAGAACACTTAAACAACAAACAACCAGTAACACAACCAACCTACACCCAGAAACATAAACAACCTACACCCAGAAACATAAACAACCTACACCCAGAAACACAAACATCCTACAACCAAAAACATAAGCAACGTATACCCAGAAACATAAACAACCTACACCCAGTAACACAATCAACCAACACCCAGAAACATAAACAACCTACACCCAGTAACACAACCAACCTACACCCAGAAACACAACCAACCTACACCCAGAAACACAACCAACCTACACCCAGAAACTGAACCAACCTACACCCAGAAACACAACCAACCTACACCCAGAAACACAACCAACCTACACCCAGAAACACAACCAACGAACACCCAGAAACACAACCAACCTACACCCAGAAACACAACCAACCTACACCCAGAAACACAACCAACCTACACCCAGAAACACAACCAACATACACCCAGAAACAAAACCAACCTCCAACCAGAAACACAGCCAACCTAGAACCACAAACATAACCAACCTACACCAAGAAACAAAACCAACTTACACCCAGAAACACAATCAACCTACACCCAGAAACACAATCAACCTACACCCAGAAACACAACCAACCTACACCCAGAAACACAACCAACCTACACCCAGAAACACAATCAACCTACAACCAGAAACTGAACCAACCTACACCCAGAAACACAACCAACCTACACCCAGAAACACAACCAACCTACACCAAGAAACACAACCAACCTACACCCAGAAACACAACCAACCTACACCCACAAACACAACCAACCTACACCCAGAAACACAACCAACCTACAACCAGAAACACAACCAACGTACACGTACAACCTAAAAATTTATACCAAGAAAAACAACCAACGTACATCCAGAAACTTAAACAACAAACAACCAGTAACACAACCAACCTACACCCAGAAACACAACCAACCTACACCTAGAAACAAAACCAACCTACACCCAGAAACACAAACATCCTACAACCAAAACATAAGCAACGTATACCCAGAAACATAAACAACCTACACCCAGTAACACAATCAACCAACACCCAGAAACATAAACAACCTACACCCAGTAACACAATCAACCAACACCCAGAAACATAAACAACCTACACCCAGAAACATAAACAACCTACACCCAGTAACATAAACGACCTACACCCAGAAACATAAACAACCTACACCCAGTAACACAAACAACGTATACCCAAAACATAAACAACCTACACCCAGAAACACAAACAACCAACACCCAGAAACACAAACAACGTACACCCAGAAACACAAACAACGTATACCCAGAAACATAAACAACCTTCACCCAGAAACACAAACAACCAACACCCAGAAACACAAACAACCAACACCCAGAAACACAAACAACGTACACCCAGAAACACAACCAACTTTCACCAAGAAACACGAATAACCTAAATCTAGAAACACAACCAACCCACACCCAGAAAAAAAACAACATAACCCAAAAACGTAAAAACTTATACCAAGAAAAACAACTACGTACACCAGAAACTTAAACAACACACAACCAATAACACAACCAACCTACACCCAAAAACATAAACAACGTATACCCAGAAACATAAACAATCTACACCAAGAAACACAACCAGCCTACACCCAGAAATACAACCCGTCAGCTATACATTTTTTTATTACTTTTTTTATGCCCCCGCAACTGAAAGTTTGGGGGGATATTGTTTTTTAACCCATGTTCGTCCTTTCCGTCCTTCCGTCCTTCCCTCCGTCCCATAATGGGTATATAGCTTTTCCAGATAACTCCTCCAACAGTTTGAATGCTAGGAAGTTTTCACTTTGCTGGCTGTTTGTACATATATTGAAAGTGTGCATGTTGTCAGGGTTTTGATTTTCATTGATATTTGCTCTTTTGGGAGATACTTGAACTTTGTCATTTTTGGAATATGAACTTGCATAAGAGGTGCATAGCTATTCCATATTACTACTTCTTCAGTATGAATGCTAGGAAGTTTTCACTTTGCTGGTTGTTTGAACATATATTATTGAAGGTGTGCATGTTGTCAGGGATTTGATTTTTATTAATATTTGCTCTTTTGAGAGATAATTGAACTTTGTCATTTTTAGAGTATATACTTGCATAAAAGGTGCTTAGCACTTCCGGATAACTCCTTCTACAGTGAACCATAGACATATGTGCTCCTATGCTGAACTTTGTGTATTTTAAAATAACACTGCATTTGTGGAGGCACCATTTGTGTCTCCCAGACACAATAATATCTCAAAAGAAAGTCCTACATGGACTTTGTTATAATACAATTACTTCAGAGTTGAATGCGGGGGCATCACTTTGTTTAGTTAATATTTGTTTTTGATCTATTCCTATGATGATGTCTGCCGTATTGAGCTCTTTCTGTTCAGGCGATATCTATGGTTTACCGGTTTAGCTTTGTCTAATCGAATTCTCTAGGTTGAGATGAGAAGATATCTTAAATTTCCAGTTTTAATTACCTCGGCCTGATAGCCATGTACTATTCGTCATATTCATATTACATTATCATGTTCTCATCCTGATAGCCATGTACGAATTTGGGTAGCGTCACTTTTACCGTGCTAGAGTTATGTCGCTTTATAACCTTATATGCAAGCGGGGGCATCATCTGTGTTCCATGGACACATTCCCCATTTGTTGTATTCTTGTCTTTCATTTTTGCTTATTGACTTTGTCTATATGCCATTTTGTTTTACTTTGTTGACATTTTTGTTTGTTTTATAGTGATTAAGATTATAACACAATGTTGATTGCTGTACCCCTATTTTTGACATTTTTACTTATTATTGATTATGTCTGTTTGGTTTTTTTTTTCACACATTGTTGTCAATATAATGGAATTGTATGCGACTGTCATACAAGTGAAAGGTTTAGATAGTTATAAAACCATGCTTAATTCATCATTTTCTACATAAGGAAATGACTGTACCAAGTCAGGTATATGACAGTTTGAATTTTCATTGGAGTTCAGTATTTTTGCTATTTGTTTTTTTACAAATCAAGATTATATTACATTACCATGTTCTCATCCTGATAGGCATGTAATATTCGTCACCGTATTACAAATCAAGATCATATTACATTAACATGTTCTCGTCCTGATAGGTATGTAATATTCGTAACTGTATTACAAATCAAGATCATATTACATTAACATGTTCTCGTTCTGATAGGCATGTAATATTCGATACTGTATTACAAATCAAGATCATATTACATTAACATGTTCTCGTCCTGGTAGGCATGTAATATTCGTAACTGTATTACAAATCAAGATCATATTACATTAACATGTTCTCGTCCTGATAGGCATGTTATATTCGTCACTGTAATACTAATAAAAAATCATATAATATAACAATGCTCTCGTCCTGATAGTTAAAATTTAGGCCGTTAGTTTTCTCAATGGAATTGTTTCATATTTTTCATGTCGGGGCCTTTTATAGCCGACCATACGGTATGGGTTTTTCTCATTGTTGAAGGCCGTACGGTTGCCTATAATTGCTTACATACACTTCATTTGAACTTTAGTGGATAGTTGTCTCATTGGCAATCATACCACATCTCCTTATTTTTATGTAATATTCTTCACTGTATTATAAATCAAGATCATATTATATAGCAATGCTCTCGTCCTGATAGGCATGTTATATTCGTCACTGTAATACTAATAAAAGATCATATAATATAACAATGCTCTCGTCCTGATAGTTAAAATTAGGCCGTTAGTTTTCTCAATGGAATTGTTTCATATTTTTCATGTCGGGGCCTTTTTATAGCCGACCATACGGTATGGGTTTTTCTCATTGTTGAAGGCCGTACGGTTGCCTATAATTGCTTACATCCACTTCATTTGAACTTTAGTGGATAGTTGTCTCATTGGCAATCATACCACATCTCCTTATTTTTATGTAATATTCTTCACTGTATTATAAATCAAGATCATATTACATTACCATGTTGTCGTCCTGAAATGAATGTAATATTCGTCACTGTATTATAAATCAAGATCATATTATATTAACATGTTCTCATCCTGATAGGTATGTAGTATTCGTCACTTTATTACAAATCAAGATCATATTACATTAATATGTTCTCATCCTGACAGGCATGTAATATTCGTCATATTCATATTACATTTACATGTTCTCGGCCTGATAGTCATGTACTATTCGTCATATTCATATTACATTAACATGTTCTCATCCTGATAGCCATGTATTATTCGTCATAGATATAAGAAGATGTGGTATGAGTGCCAATGAGACAACTCTCCATCCCAGTCAAAAATTTATAAAAGTAAACCATTATAGGTCAAAGTACGGTCTTCAACACGGAGCCTTGGCTCACACCGAACAGTAAGCTATAAAGGGCCCCAAAAATTACTAGTGTAAAACCATTCAAACGGGAAAACCAACGGTCTAATCTATATAAAAACGAGAAACGAGAACAATTATGGACCACATCAACAACCGACAACTACTGAACATCAGCTTCCTGACTTAGGACAGGTGCAAACAAATGCAGCGGGTTTAAATTTTTTAATGGTACCAAACCTTCACCCTTTTTCTAAAACAATAGTGTAACATCACAACATAGAAAGACACACTATAAAATATCAACTGAAATAGCTTAACTCAAGCAAAGGACATATTAACACCAGTGAACATACACTGAACAAATAAATTTGTCATATTCATATTACATTAACATGTTCTCGGCCTGATATGCATGTAATATTCATCATATTCCTATTTAAATTAACATGTTCTCGGCCTGATAGCCATGTACTATTCGTCATATTCATATTACACTAACATGTTCTTGGCTGATATGCATGTACTATACGTCAAATTCATATTACACTAACATGTTCTCGGCCTGATAGCCATGTACTATTCGTCATATTCATATTACACTAACATGTTTTCGGCCTGATAGCCATGTACTATTCGTCATATTCATATTACACTAACATGTTCTCGCCTGATAGCCATGTACTATTCGTCATATTCATATTAATTTAACATGTTCTCGGCCTGATAGCCATATACTATTCGTCATATTCATATTATATTAACATGTTCGCGGCCTGATAGCCATGTACTATTCGTCATATTCATATTACATTGACATGTTCTCGACCTGATAGCCATGTAGTATTCGTCATATTCATATTGATTTAACATGTTCTCGGCCTGATAGCCATGTACTATTCGTCATATTCATATTACACTAATATGTTCTCGGCCTGATAGCCATGTACTATTCGTCATATTCATATTACATTAACATGTTCTCATCCTGATAGGCATGTTATATTCGTCATATTCATATTATATTAACATGTTCTCGGCCTGATAGCCATGTACTATTCGTCATATTCATATTACATTAACATGTTCTCGGCCTGATAGCCATGTACTATTCGTCATATTCATATTACATTAACATGTTCTCGACCTGATAGCCATGTAGTATTCGTCATATTCATATTAATTTAACATGTTATCGGCCTGATAGCCATATACTATTCGTCATATTCATATTATATTAACATGCTCGCGGCCTGATAGCCATGTACTATTCGTCATATTCATATTACATTAACATGTTTCTAGGCCTGATTTGCATGTAATATTCGTCACTGTATGTAAAACACCTATGCTTCATCATCATGATCATCATTAACATCACATGCTGTTCTTCATATGTATCTAGCTTGATCTTTATCTGATAGTCCTTGAACTTCACGAAAAGTAGTCTCTATTTATTTAACGTGCCTCTGTTTTTAACTGTGTATCTACATTGCAAGTCATATAATATGATAGTTCCTCATACAAAGAAGAAGATTTATTTCCAATTAAGGGCAGAAAAGGGCATACAAATTTGACATGACAACATCATCAATAATATGCAACTCATAAATAATTAGATTTTCGTTTGTAAATTATGAATTGTGTAATTAATAAGGATGAATCTTTCTGTTATTGTGCTACATGGTGTTCTAGATGCCTAGATGTGTGCAAGCTTTTAGTTTGATAAAGTCAAATAGTACAATTCATATTACACTTTATTATATACAGGTTAATTTTTAAAAAGCTGATATGCAGCTTAAAATGATTATTATGTCCCCGCCGTAGCGAAGGGGGCATTAAGTTTTACCCTTGTCCGTCTGTCCGTACGTCCTTAAATTGGTTTCCGTTCCTAACTTTAGTTTACCTCCACCAAATGTTATGAAACTTATACACAATGCTTAATACCACTAAACACAGATCAAGTTTGAATTTTGGTTGCGTCACTTTTACCGTTCTAGAGTCATGCCCTTTCCAAATGGAAAAATTGCTGAATTTTTCGTTTCTGTTCTTTAACTTTGTTTTGCCTCAACCAAATGTTATGAAACTTATACACAATGCTTATTACAACAAAACACAGATCAAGTTTGAATTTTGGTAGCGTTACTTTTACCTTTCTAGAGTTATGCCCCTTTACAAATGGAAAAAATTGCTGAAGTTTTCGTTTCCGTTCTCAAATTTTAGTTTGCCTCTAACAAATGTTATGAAACTTCTGTGCAATGCTTATTACCATAAAACACAGATCAAGTTTGAATTTTGGTGGCCTCACTTTTACTATTCTAGAGTTATGCCCTTTTAAATATGGAAAATTGCCAAATCCTCGTTTTTATTCTCTAACTTAAGTTTGTGACTCTACCAAATGCTATAAAACTTATACACAATGCTTATTGCCAAAAACTCAGTTCAAGTACAAATTTGGGTAGTGTCACTTTTACCGTTTTTGAGTTATGTCCCTTTATAAGGTTATGTGCAAGCGGTGACATCATCTGTGTCCCATGGACACATTCCCAATTTATTTATTTTTTTATTGTTTAGCTCAATCCCTTTTTAAATGATTAAATCCGATAAATGTTCTGCTAATTGACACAGAAAGTAGAAATTCATGGGAAATTCTTAATGACCAGCTCGATATCGATACTGTTAAATATTGAAACACAGAAAAGGTGGATGAAAAAAAATGAACCGGAAATTGTGTTCGATTTTCGTGCAGTAGCTGTAAAATTTTTGGTCAATTATTAAGTGTACAGATCAACAAATGATTTCGTAATTATCCACCACCTTGGTTTCTATAATCATCCGAATATTACTAACACAGTAACAATGATTTATAGTTGACATGGTCAGATACAGCTTCTCTAAAAAGCTTTTACATGTATTTCAGGTGTCCCGGATGACAGGCGACAGCAGGCCATGCAGACTTTGGGAGATTCCTCTAAAATGACATATAAAATATCTAGCGATGGCGATAATTGGACGTTTGGAGTGACAACGTCAGCTGGATCTAGAGATATCAAATTTACATTGGGAACAGAAATAGATACAACCACTTTAGATGGAAGACCACTTAAGGTATATCAGAGATACAATGGTATTTACACTGTAACTTTTCTGAGGACCATCTATGGTAGATGCAAGTAACTGACATTGGAGAATTTCAGATATCTTATATAGGACAGGTAGCGTGAATTATACTACTGGTAATAAAGATCATATATGTTCCTTGAGAATTTCAGATATCTAATCACAGGAGTTTGAAATCCTAGCAATAAAGGTGTATAAATATGCTAAACTCGACTATCACAGTAGAGCTTCTCTCGAAGAGAGAAGCGACAGGAATGCAACGGATTTTCCAACTTTTTGAAAAGGGACATTTTGGATCGGAATAAACGCTATCCGTCAATTATTAAACATATTTTTACTTCAATTAACCACTAAAACTACTTTGCAGGTCCCTTATTATTCATTTACAGCTTCTTTTTACGTCCAAGCAGAACTGCAGATTTTCTGTAACTCCATACCCGGAAGTTCTATCGATGCAAGCCCGCACTGAATATATGCAAATCTGGTATTCTTATTAATTAAACAAACAGTCGAAATATATTATACAAATTTATTAAGCACCTGATACTAATTAATCCTAAAGTAGTATGATGTCAAACTATTAAAAAACCCGGTCCTTCTTTTAATTTAAATTGTTTTATTGACCAAGGAAATAACTCTTCTGAGTAAAAGTTTATAAAATGCGGAAATTTAGATTACTTTTATCAATGAAGGGATACTTTATAGATCTTTATATGTTTAAAATGCTTGTAGAAATGGGGATGTGAATTAAATTATTATTAATGGAAAATATATTTTAGAAATAAAAAAAAATTATGCACAGATTCTTGAAATTTTATCATTGTCTGAAAATAAAAATGAAAAGATTTCAGCAACCTATGATTTATGGTTCTAGATAAGATGATAATAATTCATTTTGGTTATTTCAGTGGTTCATGAAGTCGAATAAAATATGTCTGTTAAATCTTAAAACAAGATTTCAAACTTTTATATGCTTTCTTATCGTAATGCCAAAAAAATAGGTATGATGATCGCATATGTGCTTTCACCTTACCTTTTATGGATAAATTGAGAATTCAGAAAAAAAAAAACATGGACAAACGACCTTAGGTTATGATTACAAGTTACTCATTTCAATCTTATGGAATAAGTATATTATAGACTACTTTGAATCAAATAAATTTATGGTAGCTCTGTTTTGCATAGAAAAGAATGCCATTTTGGTTTTATAACAAATTATTTATTTATATTAATAAAAACAATAGGTAAAACTAAAAACAAATTAAAATTCTACCTACCACCCCCTTTGTTTTGCAACGGGCAGTTATAAATATCTAATTTTGGTCTGAATACTAGTATACTTATAGGGTTTCTTTTGACATTATATAATGTCATGCACAAATGCTTGGTTATGCTTTCATGTTAACAATTTTAAATGTTGTACCATGACTTTTGAAAGCTTGCTTTGACTAAATCTCTTCTATCTGTAATAGTGAGATGAAGATGGGCCTGTCTAGGAAGTTCCGAACCTTCAATACTTTTGACTAATCACCAAAGTTTAGATTTAGTTTAAACATATTTATTTATAGTGGATTGGAAAACAAGTTATTGCAACTTATATTAATCCCTTTCCACTTTGCGGGTGTGAGTTCTGCCTTGTAGCGGCATTAGCCTGCTCTTTTCGAAATATTCAAAGGTGTCTTTACTGCATGAGATATGGCTCTCTTAATACGGGTCAGCCATTTATCGTCCCCTTCAGACGGACTAACATCGTTTCTCAAGACCATACTGCAAATTGTGTCGAGGACAGCCGAAAACTCAGTCCCTGAAATTTTCTCCCGGAGCGGGATCGAACCAGGAACCTTAATTAGTTTGTGTTAGTAGTCCGATGCACTAACCACTACACCACGGCTCTCTAAGTTTAGATTTTTATTGGGTATTCTGTTTACTGATTTATATACCCAGTTTATTTAGCAGCTGCATGTAAGATATATGTCTGGTAAATCCAACTCAAACCAATGTATTAGATTACATAATATGCCTCTGACCTCAACTGTAGCGTACTGCTGGTACAAATATTTGAAGCATACAACAATTCTCTTGGTCTATACAAATAAACGAAACATATATTTTTCGTTTAAATCTATGAACTTGTCAGTAGACCAGACTTTTAAAGTACCATATATATATATATATATATATATATATATATATATATATATATATATATATATATACACCAAGATATGAAGCATAGTATAAATAAAATGTTGACCTATGTCTATGACCTTGTATGCAGACCAACCTTTCAAGTATCACACCATTTATAATACCAATATATGGTGTAATAGTATAAATCAAGGGTTGACCTATGACCTTGTATGTAGATCAACTTTCAAATTATCAGGCTTTCATTATCAAACTAGAATATGAATAAAAAGCCTAATAATATAAATAACATCACGGAATAAGAGTTTATGCAAATTAGCCACATGTATTTCATTGATTTCATACCACAACAATGATCTCGAGAGTATAATCTATAGTATGTTTAAACCAAAACCAATATGAAAAATCTACTTTCAATCTGTTACCGTCAAGATCTAGAAAAGGCCACAATTGTAAATCGTCCAAATCAGAAATTTTGTTGTCTCAACGCTGAAAATTGGTAACAGACAGACTGACAATAATAATGAAAGCCCATCTTTTAATAAAGTTGATCTCTGGGAATCGACTGCTCTATTGCCTAATGATTTGAAATCTTGCACTCTGAAAACAAATTCAATGTAATAACCAAAACCTGTTTAAACTTTAAATGGAGGCTCAATTAATTGCAATATTAATCAAAATATTCTCGTTTTGTCCTCAGTAAGCTTAATATATATGCAGAAAGTCTGAAAGCAGAAAAATGGAAATTCATATTTAACCATGTTTTTGTAAGTTTGTTTTCCACATTCGAGTTTGATTGTCCTTTTAAGTATCTTTCACCTCTCTTTTATCATTATGTAATTATATACTTAATATTAATTGATAACTGCATACAAAATAAAAATAAATGTTATTTTCATAATGTCGGTTGGTGGCATCATGGGGTATAATTTTACTAGAAACTAGACAAGATGTCCTTAATGTGATTAAGATAAAAGTATGTATTAAGAATGGCAGATTTTTGATCAAACTAAATAAATGCAGGCAGGACACAAAGTGATAGCAATATATGTCACAATGGCTGTCTGTTTTATTTACAAAACTACAGTGGATGCAAATTACAGTGGCAGTCAAATTATGGGTTATGCATCAAATCAATTGCTTACATTCACTGTAAGAGTCCGTTCAGGATGAAGATCGGCAAATTTAGATGCCACTGGAAAATGATTGAGGGTATATTTGATAAGGACAGAAATGTTGCCTAGCAACAAACCAACGAGTTACTGCAGGGTTCTTAACGTGAAGAGGGCTTGGCACTCTTTCTACACGCCTCATTCTGAGTAGACTTCACTGCGTATTTATACTTTGCTCAAAGTGGATTGTCGTTCGATAACTGAACTAGAGGCTCTCAAGAGCCTGTGTCGCTCACCTGACTATACTTTGGTTTTGGAAATCATGTAAAATAGAATAAAATCATAACAGGTACCCAAAATGATTGAGACCCGATTTGGTTTAATATTGGTCCTGTAATTTAATTCAAAATCATGGTGGCCATTTTTAACAGTAAATCGGCAACGAAGTAGCAACACTTCATCAGCACCTCACAAGGAGCATTTATGCCATGTTTTGTTTCATTCCATTTAGTGGTTCTCTAAAAGAAGACATTTCCCACAGGGTCCTATGTTAAACTAAGTCTCCCCGCTGGCGGTCATCTTGGATAATGGATCGGCTTTAAAGTAACAATACTTGGTCAGCACTTCGTGAGGAACATTCATACCTTATAAAAAGAAGATGTGGTATGATTTCCAATGAGAAAACTCTCTACAAGAGACCAAGTGACACAGAAATTAACAACTATATTATTATAGGTCACCGTGCGGTCTTAAACAATGAGCCAAGCCCATACCGCATAGTCAGCTATAAAAGGCCCTGAAATGACAAATGTAAAACAATTCAAACGAGAAAACTAACGGCCTAATTTATGTACAAAAAAGAACGAAAACAAATATGTAACCCATCAACAAACGACAACCACTGAATTACAGGCTCCTGACTTGGGACAGGCACATACATACAGAATGTGGCGGGGTTAAACATGTTAGCGGGATCCGAACTCATCAGATGGATACAAATAAAACATGTTCAATTCCAGTCAGTGGTTCCCTTGAAAAAGTTCAAAATGTAAAAAGTTAACGACGACGACGACGGACGACGGACGACGGACGCCAAGTGATGAAAATAGCTTCGGGCCAGGTGAGCTTAAAATGCGCAAATAACAAAGAGACGGATTTAGCCCCTATTGGAACTACATATATGATAAATGTATATACTTTTACAAGCATCAGTTCAAACGTTGTCTTAGGGAGCAGCCATTTAACTTCAAGGAGAGGTGTATGGATTTCTGTCGGAGTCAGAAATTTTATTTAGTTTTTCAACGCTATCAATCAAATTATTTTGTTCAAAATTTGAACACTATAAGGTATGGGGAAAATCTGGATGCAGAATATTTTTTTTTGTCCTCTGCTTGAACAGAATATTTTTTTTAGATTATTTTTAGAAAAAAACATTGTCATTTCTGGGCCTTTTATAGCTGACTGTGCAGTATGGGCTTTGCTCATTGTTGGAGGCCGAACGGTGACCTATAGTTGTTAATTTCTGTTTCATTTGGTCTCTTGTGGAGGGTTGTCTCATCGGCAATCATACCACATCTTCTTTTATATATACCCCACCTTTGAAGCTAAATGGTCGTTCCCTAACAATGCCCCCACCTTTTCAAATTCATTAATCCGCACCTGAAAAAATGTAACATTACTGAAGCCCCTCGTGGAAGTATCCAAGTCAAATTTAGTGTCACCTTAGTGACAATGTTTATATTTCCGATTCCCAAATAGATTACCATTTATCGTTGATATGAACTTTATTTCAAATTACGATTTCAAAATGATGACACCTACAAATGGATAGATTGGCGCTAAATGTACAGCAGCAACTATAACATAAATATACAAGCTGAAAATCATGTTTCTGGTATACGTTGATATGGTATGAATGTATTCAGCTGTTACAAAACCAGGAAGAGTTTTATGTTAACGTTTACTTTATTCGGCCTTTTTAACTTTATTTGATTCGAGCGTCGCTGACGAGTCTTTTGTAGACAAAACGCGCGTCTGGCGCAAATATACAAAATTTCAATCCTGGTATTTGTGATGAGTTTATTTAGATACCTTATAACAATATCCTGTTCCCAAACTACTTATATTTGATCTTACTCTTAAATTCAGTGTGTATAGCGGGTTGCAGTGTAAACAAGATATCAACAACCTCCCACATTCGAGGGTAGCACAACGTTCATTGCGACACCATAAATTCAGTATTCCTACCGTACCAATACGTAGAACTGAAATCAATGAAACAAGGCAATATATGATCGTCATGCAATTGATAATAAAAGTACTGAAGTACTGAACAACGGATGACCGCAAGTTCTTGTGGTTGGTCACAGCACTTGTCTCAGAAAAAAATCACATCTCTATACCTGAAAATGAGATTAATGTACACATATAATTTTTTCTGAGACAAGTTCGTGCGTGGATGATAAATAAATGACAGGAATTCATCCTCACCGTAATAACTATTATATTGTAGTGATACAAATCAGTATACTCTGGTTTGTTGTTATATATTATATTAATATTTCTATGTTATAGTTACATATATTTTTATTTTCATCCATTTGTGTATCGAATGATCATTCTATTCTATTATATTAATAATAGTGCAGTGCAAGTGCATGATGGACACTCTTCTGTAATAATTCGATTTTTCTAATAGATTGGATTTGAGTAGGCATTCATATTTTCCCGCAAAACGTTCAATCTCCATTCAGAGTTATCGGTCCTTGAGAGAGCAAGGACCGATAACTCTGCATGGAGATTGCAAACGTTCTTGAGATATTCTTCCGCGTATGTTAACACAATTTTTGTACGTGTGCATATATAATAATGATTTTTACATATATATATATATATAACAAAACATTTTCATATTATTAATTTATGTTCTAAAATATTTTATGAGTATTCATTGAAGAAATGAATTTATAACAAGTGATAAGGAATGTTCTTTAGCACTCGATGATGTCTGCGTATTTATAGATTATAGATCGGCTACCAGTCAAACACGGAAATTACGTAATGGAAATCTCTCTCGCAACAATACACCGGAATGCCCTCACGGTCATCCGCTGTAAAAATTGAAAACAAAACTTTACAAGTGCATGCTTTCGAAGCGCTTTTCTGGATCTGTCTTCATCGGGAACGCTCAAAAGCCGAATTTTTAACAACCGAAATAGTTGATAAAATGTTAACTGAGATGATTGTTCAAAATGTGCATTCAATGTTTTCATCTGCCGACATGATTGCAGAAAGTAAGAAGTCGTAGAGCAAAAAAAAAAAAAAATGAAATCAAATTTGATGGAATACACGTGTTTTGAACCATTTTATTGCTTAAAGCACAGCAGAAAATAGAAACATAATTAACCCCACCATACTATTTAGACTACTGCAAGTTGGTCAGTTTTCACTGTTACTCCTAAATGATTGGCGTATGGGACACCAAATAGTTCTGAATTATTTATCTGAAACGCATAGCTTATATAGCATATATAGGTTTTTTTTAAAACGTAAATCAACTTGTTTGATACCCGGTTTAAATAGGCTTAAAAATAATAATCTATAAATGCAAAACCTTAAAAATTTCAGGATACTGTTATCTCATGTGATGTCCAATTTCGTGTTTTTATACAGAGCTGTGGTGTTTCTTTTTTTTTAATGGATTTCTTGCTTTTGAGGAATAATTATTTTGTTATCCAATTTTTCTACGCTTACAACTGTCTTTCTCTGGTTTTATTTCAAACAGAACTTTTTAGGGTAACAGTAACAAAATTACTGTTCATTTCATCTTGTTTCGTTTCTTTTCGTTTTGTTTCGTTCTGCTTTAATACCGTTTCGCACTTTACAGGTACCCATCTTTTCACCCGTTTACTAATTTTGATATTTTAAATCTTTAATCAAAATTCCAAAATTCTAAAATTTGAAAACTTTTTAAAATTTTGAATTGATAAGTGTTGCACAGACCGTTATGAACTGTTATTGTTGTATTTTGTTATAAGCATATGTGTCAATACCATGCATATCAAATAAACTTTTAAACACTATACTTAGTTTTTATTGCATAAGACAGATTATCGGCCGAATTATGATACAAGTTGACAAAAGGAAAAAAAAAAAAAACAAAGACAACTCCAAAAATGTATGACTAAATAAACAAATATAGTACACATAAATCTGCGTTTTTCAACACATTGTTTGTTAAAATCACACCATAAATGCCTCCAAAGTTATATCTGAAAAATGTCCTTTTATATCATAGTGAAATATACAGAAAAATGGACATGGAATTGCCGATTTTGCCATGTACTGTAGGTTGATTTACACTAACACAGTGATATACGGACATATACATTAAAATAAGGTTGGAACAAATTGTGAAGTCTGATTAATAATGAACTAAATCAGTTGGAACGAATTGAACATTGACTTGGTACGAATTGACAATTGACTTGGTACGAATTGACCAAATCTGGGACGAACTGGCTTGGACCGAATTGACATTGGAACGAATTGACCAGCATTCCTTTATTCAGTGCGGGCTTGCATCGATAGAACTTCCAGGTATGGAGTTACAGAAAATCTGCAGTTCTGCTTGGACGTAAAAAGAAGCTTTAAATGAATAATAAGGGACCTGCAAAGTAGTTTTAGTGGTTAATTGAAGTAAAACTATGTTTAATAATTGACGGATAGCGTTTATTCCGATCCAAAACGTCCCTTTTCAAAAAAGTTGGAAAATCCGTTGCATTCCTGTGATAGTCGAGTTTAGCATATTTATACACCTTTATTGCTAGGATTTCAAACTCCTGTGATCTAATATAGGACAGATAGCGTGATATATACTACGGGTAATAAAGATCATATATGTTCCTTGAGAATTTCAGATATCTAATATAGGACAGGTAGCGTGATATATACTACGGGTAATAAAGATCATATATGTTCCTTGAGAATTTCAGATATCTAATATAGGACAGGTAGCGTGATATATACTACGGGTCATAAAGATCATATATGTTCCTTGAGAATTTCAGATATCTAATATAGGACAGATAACGTGATATATACTACGGGTAATGCAGATCATATATGTTCCTTCATATCAATGTTACAAAATAAAAGTCAAGATATCGAACAACAACATTTGTTTCAAATATTCTAACGATGAAATATTAAGATTGATTGATTGATTGTTGGTGTTAAACGCCACTCTCAGCAATATTGGCTATATCGTGGTGGTCAATTATTATTGGTGGTGGAAGCCGGAGTACCAAAAGAGAACCACCGAACATCGGCAGGAAAACTCAGTGAGAGTTCTAGAATTGAGTCTAACCCACCTGTCAGGTGCGAAGTTCGAATTCACAACTCATTGTTGACAGGCTAGAGATACAATAGATGAACGATTAGATCATTCGGCCACCGAAACACCGAATAACAACATTAATTAATTAATATTTCAATGATGAAAAAAATAGATAGACTGTTAAGAAATTGCTTAGTATAAGACGCTAGCATATATATCCAAGCCATGATATCTGGACTATATGTGGTGTTCGTTGTTGGTTGTCTTTGTATATATCCAAGCCATGCTATCTGGACTATATGTGGTGTTCGTTGTTGGTTGTCTTTGTATATATCCAAGCCATGCTATCTGGACTATATGTGGTGTTCGTTGTTGGTTGTCTTTGTATATATCCAAGCCATGCTATCTTGACTATGTGGTGTTCGTTGTTGGTTGTCTTTGTATATATCCAAGCCATGATATCTGGACTATGTGGTGTTCGTTGTTGGTTGTCTTTGTATATATCCAAGCCATGCTATCTGGACTATGTGTAGTGTTCGTTGTTGGTTGTCTTTGTATATATCCAAGCCATGATATCTGGACTATGTGTAGTGTTCGTTGTTGGTTGTCTTTGTATATATCCAAGTCATGTTATCTGGACTATGTGGTGTTCGTTGTTGGTTGTCTTTGTATATATCCAAGCCATGCTATCTGGACTATGTGGTGTTCGTTGTTGGTTGTCTTTGTATATATCTAAGCCATGCTATCTAGACTAAATGTAATGTTCGTTGTTGGTTGTCTTTGTATATATCCAAGCCATGCTATCTGGACTATATGTAATGTTCGTTGTTGGTTGTCTTTGTATATATCCAAGCCATGCTATCTGGACTATGCGGTGTTCGTTGTTGGTTGTCTTTGTATATATCCAAGCCATGCTATCTGGACTATATGTGGTGTTCGTTGTTGGTTGTCTTTGTATATATCCAAGCCATGATATCTGGACTATATGTCGTGTTCGTTGTTGGTTGTCCTTGTATATATCTAAGCCATGCTATCTGGACTATATGTAATGTTCGCCATGCTATCTGGACTATTGTTCGTTGTTGGTTGTCTTTGTATATATCCAAGCCATGCTATCTGGACTATGCGGTGTTCGTTGTTGGTTGTCTTAGTATATATCCAAGCCATGCTATCTGGACTATGTGTAGTGTTCGTTGTTGGTTGTCTTTGTATATATCCAAGCCATGCTATCTGGACTATATGTGGTGTTCGTTGTTGGTTGTCTTTGTATATATCCAAGCCATGCTATCTGGACTATATGTAGTGTTCGTTGTTGGTTGTCTTTGTATATATCCAAGTCATGTTATCTGGACTATATGTGGTGTTCGTTGTTGGTTGTCTTTGTATATATCCAAGTCATGCTATCTGGACTATATGTAATGTTCGTTGTTGGTTGTCTTTGTATATATCCAAGCCATGCTATCTGGACTATATGTGGTGTTCGTTGTTGGTTGTCTTTGTATATATCCAAGCCATGTTATCTGGACTATATGTGGTGTTCGTTGTTGGTTGTCTTTGTATATATCCAAGCCATGCTATCTGGACTATGTGGTGTTCGCTGTTGGTTGTCTTTGTATATATCCAAGCCATGCTATCTGGACTATGCGGTGTTCGTTGTTGGTTGTCTTTGTATATATCCAAGCCATGCTATCTGGACTATGCGGTGTTCGTTGTTGGTTGTCTTTGTATATATCCAAGCCATGCTATCTGGACTATGCGGTGTTCGTTGTTGGTTGTCTTTGTATATATCCAAGCCATGCTATCTGGACTATGTGGTGTTCGTTGTTGGTTGTCTTTGTATATATCCAAGCCATGCTATCTGGACTATATGTGGTGTTCATTGTTGGTTGTCTTTAGATATAAGAAGATGTGGTATGAGAGTCCAATGAGACAACTCTCCATCCAAGTCAAAATTTATTAAAGTAAACTAATATAGGTCAAAGTACGGTCTTCAACACGGAGCCTTGGCTCACACCGAACAGCAAGCTATAAAGGGCCCCAAAAATTACTAGTGTAAAACCATTCAAACGGGAAAACCAACGGTCTAATCTATTAAAAACGGAGAAACGAGAAACACTGATGAACCACATCAACAAACGACAACTACTGAACATCAGATTATCCAAGCTATGCTATCTGGACTATGTGGTGTTCGTTGTTGGTTTTCTTTGTATATATCAAAGCCATCCAATCTGGACTGTGTGTAGTGTTCGTTGTGGGTTATCTAAGTATATATCCAAGCCATGCTATCTGGACAATATGTGGTGTTTGTTGTTGGTCGTCTTCGGAGGAGTATGGAGGTATTTGTTGGTGTGGTTTGTCGTATTTCCTGTTATCCTTTCATGTATTATATTTACCTCGAATTGTACTTACGTGGACGTACATATTTTCACTGGCAACGGCGTATATTTTAGGTTTACTTACATGGACGTACAAATTTCCAACGGCAACGGCGCATATTTAAGGTTTACTTACGTGGACGTACACATTTTCATTGACAACGGCGTATATTTAAGGTTTACTTACGTAGACGTACACATTTTCACTGGCAACGGCGTATATTTAAGGTTTACTTACGTGGACGTACACATTTTCACCGGCAACGGCGTATATTTAAGGTTTACTTACGTGGACGTACACATTTTCACCGGCAACGGCGTATATTTAAGGTTTACGTACGTGGACGTACACATTTTCACTGGCAACATTTTCTACAGATACAGCCAAACTTGCAAACCAAATCTTTGTATCTATGGAAGAATTTGGTAAAGGCTTTAATTGATTTGTGGTAACGAAATCCCTGACTTAATAAGTAGAACATAGATTACGCTCATTGAAATCCAAAACGTCACTACAGAAACGGGCATAACAAACGAGTTTGGATATATACACACTATAGGTTGCAATTTGTAAATACAGCTGTTTCTCAAACCACACCTCTTTTTGGGAGATATATAATATTCATAGATATAGTTTTGTTCACATACTGGTTCCCAGATATGATCTCTATGTTTCATATCATATAGACATAACTTGGGAATGTTACCAGTATAAGTACACATGGATAGCGGCGAAATTGAATTCTGAGGAAGACCAAAAGTACAGGTAGGGGTAGCACAGAATTTTAGTATAAGTTTAAACTCTTAGAAGTTCGGGGCATATAAATGTTGAAAATATGCCGCACAGCCCTATATTTTGACCTTTGAAAAAATTGTAGCGCATATGCACTTTCCATTCTAGGATATAATATTTTACAAAACTTCATGGTAAAAGTGGCACAGTTTTAGCCGTAAAAGGAGTTCCTATGGGAAATTGAATTGTCTATATTTATAGAATTGCAACTTATAAGACGATTGTGAAAACTTTTGTTTGATAAGATTGCTTGGAAGTGTAGTTTAAAGAGGTGAAAAGTCAAAACTGTCAACCGAATCAAAGGGACCATCAAAAGCACGTAATTTATCTAAAACATCCTAAGATTTTTTATACACTCCAAAACTAGAGGCCGAGATGAAACGATATTTTACGGGGATTTTTTTGTGTAGTTTAAGTAATCAATACATAGTGGGGACCTTCAAATGTTCAGAGGAGGCCTTAAGCTGCGCTGTAGTAGTGACATTCTCATTTACTATATGACTCTCTGTGGAGCGTACGGCCTTGAGTGTAGTATTTATGTCATACCACCACCACATTGTTGACTACTTTGTCGGTCAGTACGAACAAAAAACGCTTTGCGAGTACCTGCATTTAGTTTTTAATCCTAGAAATTGGCGTATTACTTACTCTTTTATATATTTCTGAATTATTTTCGAAATGTGATAAGTTCACACAAGGGCAATTTTCCAAAAGACCTTCAGTCTTTACTAACATTCACAGTATTACAGCTTCATATGAGTGCTTTGAGATTCCAACACAATTATGTCGATCAAAATTCGGTAAATTTCAAATATTTAGAATATATCTCAAAAATGAATACAAAAGACATTCGTGACCAAAACCAAACATAAATCTACTGTAAATTTTGGTTTGTCTTTCAGATACAAATTTATTCAAAGACATATATTGGTTAAGAATTCAATTCAAAACGGAAAGATATTTTTGATTATCTTCATTCAAAAGATTTAAACATATATTGTCTCCAGGATACACACTTTGTAGAACAAGATGAAGTTTTGATAAAAAAACCAATGGAAAGGCCATTGTGTTTTTAATTCATTTGCTTCAAATAAACGAGGAGTTGCTATTCTTTTTAAAAAATAATTTTGACTATAAAATACATAAAGTTAAAAAAAATGGGGATGGCAATCTGGTGGGATTGGATCTTAATACTGAAGACAAGAGATTTACTCTGATAAATGTTTATAGGACAAATGTTGATACTCCCTGCTTCTATGACAAATTAACAGAAATCATACATCTCTTTGGAAATCAGTTTTGCATTAATTGTGGGGACTTTAATCTTATTCAAAATTTCAACCTTGATAACCATCACTATATAAATATAAACAATCCAAGATCTAGAGAGAAAATTTTAGAAATTAAAGAATATAAGAATCTTGTCGACCCATTTAGAGAAATATACCCTGATCTTAAACGATTTACATGGAGAAGAATTAATTGTGGGGACTTTAATCTTATTCAAAATTTCAACCTTGATAACCATCACTATATAAATATAAACAATCCAAGATCTAGAGAGAAAATTTTAGAAATTAAAGAATATAAGAATCTTGTCGACCCATTTAGAGAAATATACCCTGATCTTAAACGATTTACATGGAGAAGGAAAAACCCTTTTAAATAATCTAGATTAGATTTCTTTTTGATTTCTGAAAGCCTTATAGATGACATTTATGAAGTAAACATTGGTACCATTAAAACGTTTAATCCCGCTGCAAATGTTTGCACCTGTCCTAAGTCAGGAATCTGATGTACAGTAGTTGTCGTTTGTTAATGTAATTTATACGTGTTTCTCGTTTCTCGTTTTTATATATACTAGACCGTTGGTTTTACCGTTTGAATGGTTTTACACTAGTACTTTTGGGGCCCTTTATAGCTTGTTGTTCGGTGTGAGCCAAGGCTCCGTGTTGAAGGCCGTACATTGACCTATAATGGTTTACTTTTATAAATTGTGACTTGGATGGAGAGTTGTCTCATTGGCACTCATACCACATCTTCTTATATCTATTGGTAATAGCTACAGGTTAGATCATTCACCAGTGATTTTGACTTTAAAAATAAATGAATTTATAAAAGGCAGAGGCCTCTGGAAGTTTAATAACTCTCTCCTTCAAGATCCTGAATATGTAAAACTAATAAAACAACAAATTACTAACACAGTTGAGCAATATGTAATGCCAGTGCATAGAGGGGATGCTTTACATGGTATTGATAATTTAGATATTCAATTTGCAATTAATGACCAATTATTTTTGGAGACCCTTCTCCTTGAGATTAGAGGTAAGACTATTTCTTATTCAACATTTATAAAAAGGGAAAGGATAAAACAGGAAATCCAGCTGACTGATGAGATACAAAATCTAGAAAAAAAGGTAAGCACAGAAGACAATCTTGATGAAATAGAAGCCAAAAAATGTCAACTTAGAATTTTGAGACAGAACAAGGTTAAACGTCAATATGTTAGGTCAAGAACCCAATGGATTGAAGAAGGAGAGAGGCCAACTAATTTCTTTTGTAATTTAGAAACACAAAACTTTGTCAATAAAACTATTAAAAAACTAGTTATTGATGAAAATACTGTAGTAGAAAATCAAAAGGAAATCTTAGAACAATCAAAAATATTTTATGAGAAACTTTACAAAAGACAAGAATGTCTTAAAAAAGTAAACTTATCAAGGGAATTACCATTTTGACATCTAAATTAAAAGATAATGAAAGAGAATCCTTAGAAGGTAACATTTCCTTTACCGAATTAACACAAGCTTTGAAAAGGATGAAAAATAATAAAAGTCCTGGATCAGATGGTTTTACTGCAGAATTTTTTAAAGTATTTTGGATAGACCTTGGAAAGTTTGTCTTGAGGTCAATAAATTATGCATATCAAATAGGGGAAATGTCTGTCACACAGAGGCAGTGAGTTATCACATGTATTCCAAAAGAAGGCAAGTCAAAACAGCTCTTAAAAAATTGGCGTCCAATTACACTTTTAAACTCAACATACAAACTAGCTTCTAGTTGTATAGCTGAGAGGATAAAGTCAGTTCTAAACAAAATTATTGACTCTGATTAAACAGGCTTTATCCCGGGTAGATTTATTTGGGAGAACTGTAGACTTATATATGATATTTTACACTTTACAGAAGAAAATGATATCCCTGGTTTATTATTACTTATTGATTTTGAGAAGGCCTTTGGCTCTATATCATGGGCATTTCTCTATGAAACACTTAAGTATTTTAATTTTGGAGATTCCATTATGAACTGGATGAAAACATTTTACAATGATATTACATCAACTGTCACCCAGAACTGTTGTCTGTCAGACTTTTTCCGTGTGGAGAGAGGCTGTAGACAGGGGATCATTTGCCTCCTTACCTTTTCTTGCTATGTGCAGAAATATTAGGCATTTTAGTAAGAAATAGTGATGAGATAAAGGGTATTGCGATAGATGATTCAGAGTTTATCTTGTCTCAATATGCAGACGACACATCACTTATTTTAGATTGGTCGCCTTCCTCACTGGATGCATCTCTCCGTATATTACAATTCTATGCTGAGATATCAGGACTGAAAATTAATTTAGACAAAACAAACGTTATATGGATAGGTAGTAAAAGACATAGTCAAGACAAAATATGTGTAAAGTGGGGACTGAAGTGGGGTTCCAGTACCTTCAAATTATTGGGTATCACTTTCTGTGTTGATTTAGATAGAATGTTAAACCTAAATTATGCTCCTCGCATACAAGAAATAGAAAAAATATTACAAAAATGGTCAAAACAGTCACTTTCCCCGTTTGGTAAAATAACAATTATAAAGTCGCTAATTATATCACAATTTAATCATCTGTTCCTGTCTATCCCAGGTCCAGATGATAATATGATACGTCAACTTAATAGTAAAATTTATTCATTTATTTGGGATGATAAGCCTGACAAGATAAAGCGGGATCTTCTATGTCACGAATATTACAGAGGGGGCCTAAAAATGATTAATTTGAGAAATTTTATACAAGGGTTAAAACTTACTTGGGTTAGAAGATTATTTAAGTCAAAATCTAAATGGATACAACTATTTACCTCCACACAAAATATAAATTTTACAGAGTTGGCTTATTTTGGAATCATTTAAATATCAAAAAACAAATTTTGGGATGAAGTTTTTAATGCCTGGAAAAATATGTTAAAACTCAGACGTCCTTTTCATTTTGAGGAAGTCATTTCGGCATCTATATGGAATATCGAACATATTAAAATTGATAATGTCAGCGTTTACTATAAAAATTGGGCACACCATGGGGTATGGACTGTAAATGACCTGTTAGATGAACATGGAAATATATTAACATATGAAAATTTTGAAAAAATGTATAATTTCAAACCCATGTTTCTACAGTTTTATGGGCTTATACTAGCACTAAAAAAGTGGTTACAAGCCATTGGAATCAACACTGAAAGCGAGAAAAAACATCAGGCTATTATGCTTTTTGATATTAATATTTTCTTCAAGTCAGAAAAGGGCTCAAAGGATATGTATACTATTTTAAACCAAGGTACTATACCTATAGATTTTGCAGCAGAAAAAGAAAAATGGGAAGGTATTCTAAATAAAGTTGTAGAAAATTGGAAAAAAATACACTTATGTGTTACCAAGGTTTCAAAATACACTAGGTTATGTTGGTTTCAATATAGAATTATTCATTATATCTTGGGTACAAACGCTCTACTCTTTAAAATGAGCCTTGTAAATTGTAATTTGTGTACATTTTGTAAGGAAGAGACAGAAACTATAGAACATTTATTTTGGAGTTGTCATATTGTAGCCGACATTTGGCACAAACCGAATTCTTGGATTTTCGATATAGTTCATATCGAAATTACACTAAATTTGGATATTGTCATTTTTGGCCTGTGTGAAGATTATTAATTGAATTTTATCAAAAATAAAGTTATTTTACTGACAAAATACTTCATTTACAGATCTAAGATGCAAGATATAAAACCTTATATAATAGGACTTCAAAATTACATAAAAGAAAACTTGATTTTAGAAAACATATTTCCTTAAAATATTTAAGCGTGGAAGAATACAACTTGTACTGGAACCCCTGGGCTAAGGTCACTGATTAAATTTTAATGGGGTAAATCCATATACATATGTGTGTATATGAGTATTTGAAATTATATGTATACTGTTATACCATATGCATGTACATATATGTTCTTGCACTACTATTACTACTATTATTATATTAATGAAAATGTTATTACTATACTTAATCCATAGATTTCATACTGTTATACCATAGTATGCTTATTATGCTTATTTATTTCACTTGTTTGATTATTGTGCCACAAGATAAATATTTGTTGATACCTGTAAATTCATGAAGGAAAAAAATAAATTATAAAAAAAAAAAGAATTCAATGCAATTATTTTGAACATATAATAGTGGTAAACTGTGTCAAAAGTTTTTTCAACAGCAATGCAATGTATATGTAACAGACATTTTCTAAATTTAGGCATTTTTGTAAAATGACTGAAATTTTAGGCCTTTTCTAAAATGCCTGTGCGATTCAGGCATTTTATAAATTGACTATTTTTTTCAGGCAATTTATAAAATGCCTGAAAAAATTGTAAGGCATTTTACAAAATGCCTAAAAGTCTAAAAACAGAAAATTTGAACGACTGGAAGTATCAAACAGAATATTTTATTCTATTATTAAATAGCATGGAATTAGAACAGTTAAAGTTACTTATAATTGAATTAGTTACAGTTAACACAAGCACTGAAGTTGACAATTATTTGTTACTACATGTAATGTTTGGATGACAGCAACTGTTACACATCTATCCCGATTTTTGCAAAGACAACGTTTAGTGTTACATCTAGTCTTACCATTAGCGCTACAACCACATTTTGCGTAACCCTGAAACTTTACTGACAGCTTTTCTTAAGGATATTTCATTATCAAAATTTACAGATTGAATAGGAATAAAGTTACTGCCAGATAGATTCCTGGTGTAAAGTCCGCGTAGTATTCTGTCTTTAATTCCCAGTTTATATAACCATGCTCTTCCAATAACAACAGCCATAACGTTACGCGGGTTTCCTTTTCCGCGATCCACATGGGGAATTGTAATCAACACATTCGCTCCTACATCCACCTCAGTCAAAATTTTTCAGATAAATTTCTCATTCTGCCATCTTGTTTTGTCATAGAATCTGATGCATGCCTTCTTTCATATCTTATGATCTCTTCATTTGAACACATATAACAAGTGATAGGATCAGACATGTTTACTTTTGAACACAGCTCATGTATGTACTGTGCACAAGTCGAACACTGAACATTCGAAAAACATGGGTTTTCACATACAGCACACAAATGAACATTTAGTTCTGTTTCCTGAGTTTCGGAAAGATTCAACTCTGCATTAAGCTGGCTTACCTCGTCATGCTCGTTTGGCGTATCATTGCTTACCTCGTCATGCTCGTTTGGCTTATCATTGCTTACCTCGTCTGGCTTATTAAAGCTTTCAAGATGCTGAAGCTGATCTTCCTCAGTCTGTAAAGACCCAAGAATCTCTTGAGGTAGGGATGATGACGATAGTCCTATCTTAGCATCACAGTCAAACATTGCCATATATGGTGATCTGTTAATACCAGAGTGATGACTGTTATTTTTCTCAAACTGTACAAATTTCAACCCTATATTCCACTTTTTACTATTATTTTCTCTCATCCAGATAACCAGCATATCTTTAATATCTGCATTTCCTCTTTCAACACTTCCTTACGATTGAGGATGTCGAGGTTTTCCATGGACTATTGTACAATCTGCCCACATGTCTTTCAGTTCTTTGATAATATTGGCCGTAAATTCACGTCCGTTATCCGACTGCAGGATATGTGGAGCACCAAAAAGTAAAAATATATCAAATAGCTGATTGGCGACTTCTGAGGCATACTTTGATGTAAGTGCTCGCAATATAGCAAACTTAATCAGATGATCTTGATAAAGCATGATAAATCTGAATTCACCATTTCGCATAGACTGCATATCCACTAGGCCAACCTGTTCTCTGCTGTTAAAGTCCTTACTTATCAACGGCTTAACAACTAGGCCTTTACTTGCAATTTTTCTTTTTTTAAGTTGACATTCTTCGCACATTTCTTTGAACAAGTTCAGAGAATGTCTTATCACATTTGCCTACTTCTTGTTGACCTCTTTTAACATTTTATCTCTCCCACCATGTCCAGTGTTCAAATGTGCTCTTTACAATGCTGTATATTTCCTCTGCATGTGCATAATACAAAATATGATCAGTCCACGACTGTCGCTTTTTTTATCATTTTTTTACATCACCACATTGTAACACATCAAATCTGCAATTCAAAAGTATATCAATTTGTAACTTTTCAATAGTGGCCTTATACAATTAGCTTGAGATAGAGAGTAATATTAAAAATAAATATTAGGTAGAAGAAACACAACAAATAATAAATCTTTCAACAACCGATCAGGAAAATTAAGAGGAAGAAAAACGGATCAAAAACAATATGCCTCAAATGTTTTGTCAATAAATTGGTGAATGCTAAATGTCCAGTGGCAAATATTTCATGTTTATTCAGTACGGTCTTTGTGCCGACTTCATAGTACAAAATCAATCAGGAAATCAAGTAACAGAAGTCGTCAACTCACTCTTTATTTATGATAATGTCCTTATTTTACTTTACCTTTTGTAAAAATATTCCTTGAGTGCATCAGATTTTTATTTTGCATGTTTTGTCAGGTGAGCGATTCAGGCTCCTTGGAGCCTCTAGTTTTTCTTTATTGATGTTTATTATGACAACTGTAAAACAACCTTATAGCTTGACAGCATAAATGCACCTACCTTTGCATATGGTAATAATCCGAAGAATGTTCTTTTATTCCAATCTTGATTTTGTTCAAAATAGTTTTATATTTTTCTCTATTCCATATTACGCATATCTAGTTAGAATCAGCATTTTCAATTAATTGGTTTGTAAATCTTTGTTCTGTTGTCTAGGTTAGTCTATGAAAGGTATATACTATGAAATTTAGAGCGAGGGTCTTAATTTCATAGTATATAGCTTTTCATAGACTATCCAATCTAGCACATATTTACAACTCGAGTAATCTTTTAATTGGTCTATTGATAGTTTATTTTGGCTGACTACCTGTATCACAGGTATTTGTAAAACGGAGCTCATTAACGAAGTTTTGTAAATCTACTCGCTAGTATCATTGTAAAATATGTGATTTCAAAAGGCCCTTGACTCTAGAATGAAAAGATGGTAGCTGCTGGTGTAAGTATGTATATTGATATAAAGCGGTGGTTTACTAAACATGTACTTCTAATACATGGTAAGATGATAAAATAGATTGACAAAAAGCAGGCGATAATTAAATTGCAGTGGAAGCTTTACGTGATTTGAAAACATTTTTTAATTTCACAGTAAAACAAAAGCTATAATAAATTTAAAACATATAGATAGTATGCAGTGGTGGATCTAAAAGGGGGAGGGGGTTGTTTCCGGGGGTTGAAAAAAAAACCCTTTTTTTGACGATCAATACTGTTGAATGGGAACATATGGTTGGAATCCCCCCTTTATCCTGGGTTGGAACCCCCCTTTTAAAAATGACTGGATCCGCCCCTGGTATGTCCCCATAGATAGTCTAGTGGGTAGTCATTAAAAAGCCAATTATAGATCAAAGATACTAGGGTTTGTTTTTTTTTTATTTCAAAGTAAAAACTAAAGATTTATCAGATATACATACATGTATATAGGTGGCACATTCTCTTCAGACATTATCACGGTTTTTCAATTCATGACATCGTCCTGAAGATGCACGAGATATTTGCCACTGGACATTAAGCAACCAATAATCAATCAATCAATTCATGACGAAAGAGATCAAGTTGCCTTAATTACCCTTCACAAGGTTTCGCAGTACACACTTTTTTGTGTACAAAGTAATTGCATGGATGATAAATTATCACAATTTTAAGATGGTGTTGTACTCTAATCAAGGTATAAAGAACCATATTAGTTACTCATTATTTATTATTAAAATGAAGAAACTTGCAATCGTCAAAAACATTATTTAAATTCAAAGATTTTTATAGCAGGATATTAAAAAATCAATGTGAAAACTAATTACAAACTATTTAATTTATATTGGAACACAGCATTTTATTTCAAAATCGCCAGTGGCAAGTTTTGTTTTAATATCTTGATTACGATACAATGAAATCTTACCCTTGTGGTCATTCATGCGTAGTTACTTAGTACACGGAAAAAGTATGTACTATGAAAATTAGAAGGCAAATTAAAGCAATTTGATTGGACGAGAAGTTGTAAGTATGTGCTAAGTAAGAACAATATGCCCTTTTGCCATTATGAAGAGAAGATCATTAAATGACCCTCTAAAATACAGAGTGAGTACATACTCAAAGTTATTGTTCTATAGAGTTCTAATTATAGACATTAAAACTAGTAAAACCTCAAAACTTTACCTGTAGGCGACATATTTTAAGAATAATCCTAAATTTATTTTACTCAACATTTTCTTTTGCTTTACAAGATATTTTATCATCTATTCCATGTATTTCATATTTATACAATTTGCCTGAAACTGAAACGGCAATTTGTTGAATTTTCATTAGAAATTTCAGGCATTTTAGAAAATGACTAGATTTTTTTAGGCATTTAATAAAATGCCTAAAAATTAAGTCATTTTACAAAATGCCTAAATTTAGAAAATGCCTGCAATATATATATAGCGCTTAATAAGATTGTGATTAATCTTTTAATTGATATGTGTAAAATTATTGTATACATATGTAAGCGTACGATTGTTAATTTGTCAGGTCATTAAGGATGGCATATTTTGGTATTAATATTGATTCACTCATAGGGTCTTTGCATCGGAAATAAACACATTTATTCTAAAACCAGTTGTTGGCATGATACGGGTTATGTTCTTCTCATATATTTTATGATGGTATGATACTAAATCCCTAACGGGAGGAATAGTTTCTTTTAATTGTTACCTATTCTGACATCGGACTCGGACTTCTTTTAAACTGAGTTTTACTGTGCGTATTGCTGTGTGTTTCTTTATTCTACATTGGCTAGAGGTATAGGGGAGGGTTGAGATCTCACAAAACATGTTTAACTCCGCCGCATTTTTGCGGCTGTCCCAAGTCAGGAGCCTCTGGCCTTTGTTAGTCTTTTATGTTTTTTAATTTTAGTTCAGTTATATGTTTTGGAGTGTAGTATGGCTTCCATTTTCACTGAACTATAGTACACATTTTTATTTAGGGGCCAGCTGAAGCCCGTTTCCGGGTGCGGGATTTTCTCGCTGCGTTGAAGACCCTTTGGTGGACTTCGGCTGTTATCTGCTCTTTGGTCGGGTTGTTGTCGCTTTGACATATTCCCCATTTCCATTCTCAATTTTACTTATATATCTTAGTAACTGCTAGTAGTCCTTTGTTAATCTATGTTGATCATTGTCATTTTGCTTAGTTTCTTTTGTTACCTATTCTAACATCGGACTCGCATTCTTTTAAACTGAGTTTTACTATGCGAATTGCTGCTTCCACATTGACTACAGGTAAAGATGGAGGCATGAGATCTCGCAAAACATGTTTAACCCCGCCGCATTCTTGCGCCTGTCCCAAGACAAGAACCTGTAGCCTGTAATTCAGTGGTTGTCGTTTGTTTATGTGTTACATATTTATTTTTCGTTCATTTTGTACATAAATAAGGCCGTTAGTTTTCTCGTTTGAATTGTTTTACATTGTCATTTCGGGGCCTTTTATAGCTGACTTTGCGGTATGGGCTTTGCTCATTGTTGAAGGCCGTACGGTGACCTATAGTTGTTAATTTCTGTGTCATTTTGGTCTCTTGTGGACAGTTGTCTCATTGGCAATCATACCACATCTTCTTTTTTATATTTGTAAGTCTTGTGTGTTTTGTTTTGTTTTGTTTTGTTTTGTTTTTTATTTTGGTTCATTTATATAGACAAACAATACACTGAGGTGTAGTCTGGTGCTCAGAGACGAACACACAAGCAATACATTGAGGTTTAGTCTGGTGCTCCGGGACGAACACACAAACAATACATTGAGGTGCAGTCTGTTGCTCTGGGACGAACAGACAAACAATACACTGAGGTGTAGTCTGGTGCGCCGGGACAAACAGACAAACAATACACTGAGGTATAGTCTGGTGCTCCGGGACGAACACACAAACAATACACTAAGGTGTAGTCTTGTGCTCCGGGACGAACACACAAACAATACACTGAGGTGTAGTCTGGTACGAACACACAAACAACATAACAGAAAACCGGCCACTGAGTAACATGAAGTCCATAAACACACTGAGGTGTAGTCTGGTGCTCCGGGACGACCAACAAACAACAACATCTGAAAACGCGAACCCCAAAAAAACCTTAGGTGTTGTCTGGTGCTTTAGCAACAGTACAAAAAACTAAATAACACGAAACAAACAAATCTTGAGATGTAGTCTGCTTCTCCGGGACGAACAGATAAACAACAGTAGAAAACACTGGAGACTGAGCAACATGAACCTAACAAAGCATTGAAAAAACCTGAAGTAAAGTCTGGTGCTCCGGGACGAACAAACAAACAACAGTAAAGAAACCAAAGAAACACGAACCCAACAAAACTCGGAGGTGGAGTCTGGTGCTCCCGGACTACCAGACAAACAACAGTACATAAAGCAGAAAAACATGAAACCAACAAAACCCTGAGGTTAGTCTGGTGCTCCGGGACGAACAAACAAACAACAGTACAGAAACAAAAGAAACATGAACCCGACAAAACCCGGAGGTGTAGTCTTGTGCTCCGGGACGAACAAACAAACAACAGTAAAGAAACCAAAGAAACACGAACCCAACAAAACTCGGAGGTGGAGTCTGGTGCTCCCGGACTACCAGACAAACAACAGTACATAAAGCAGAAAAACATGAAACCAACAAAACCCTGAGGTTAGTCTGGTGCTCCGGGACGAACAAACAAACAACAGTACAGAAACAAAAGAAACATGAACCCGACAAAACCCGGAGGTGTAGTCTGGTGCTCCGGGACGAACAGACAAACCACAGTACAGACACAGATACTGAACAATACGAACTCCATAAAAACCTTGAGGTGTAGACTGGTGCTCCGGAACGAACAGACTAAAACAGTATAGAAACCTAAAGACTGAGCAACGCGAACCCCACAAAACCCTGTTGTGTAGTCTGGTGCTCCGGAGAGTAAGTAGCTCCTGTTCCAGTTGTTACAACAGTCGTGTTATTCGTTCATAACACATTTCCGGTGGACTATTATAACCATAAGACTATAAAATATGCATCTTCAATCCTAATACAAACATTATGGAATGTGAGGTGTACATCTACAATAGATATAAGAAGATGTGGTATGAGTGCCAACGAAACAATGTAAATTTGTTTACAAATCTTGAAGTTAAAAGGTTTTTAATTGCTTTAACGATCCGATAAAGATCTTTCATTTCCCGATCCAAATACTTGCTCTTTCAAGATAATTGTTCTCGATTTACCAAATGACAGCCGTGATAACTTTCATGATAATTGTTCTCGATATAACAAGTGACAGCCGTGATTACTTTTAATGTAATCGTTTTCGATATACCAAATGACAGCCTTGATAACTCTCAAGATAATTGTTCTTGATATTCCAAATGACAGCCGTCATTACTTTCATGGAAATTGTTCTCGATATACCAAATGACAGGCGTGATTACTTTCACGTTAATCCTTCTCGATATAACAAATGACAGCCGTGATTACTTTCATGGTAATTGTACTCGATATACCAAATGACAGCCGTGATTACTTTCACGATAACAGTTCTCGACATACCAAATTACAGCCGTAATAACTTTCATGATAATTGTTCTTTATATACCAAATGACAGCCGTTATTACTTTCAAGGTAATTGTTTTCGATATACCAGATGACAGCCGTGATTACTCTCAAGATAATTGTTCTCGATATTCCAAATGCCAGCCGTGATTACTTTCATGGAAATTATTCTCGATATACCAAATGACAGCCGTGATTACTTTCATTGTAATTGTTCTCGATATACCAAATGACAGGTGTGATTACTTTCACAATAATTGTTCTCGATATACCAAATGACAGCCGTGATTACTTTCATAATAATTGTTCTCGATATACCAAATGACAGCCGTGATTACTTTCACAATAATTGTTCTCGATATACCAAATGGCAGCCGTGATAACTTTCACGATAATAGTTTTCGATATACCAAATGACTGCCGTCATTACTTTCATTGTCTTTGTTCTCGATATACCAAATTACAGTCGTGATTACTTTCGCAATAATTGTTCTCGATATACCAAATCACAGCCGTGATTACTTTCACGTTAATCCTTCTCAAAATAACAAATGACAGCCTTTATTGATTTCTATGATAATCCTTCTCGAGATAAAAGAGGGACGAAAGATACCAGAGGGATAGTCAAACTCATAGATCGAAAACAAACCGACAACGCCATGGCCAAAAATAAAAAGACAAATAGACAAATAATAGTACAGATGACACACCATAGAAAACTAAAGACTAAGCAACACGAACCCCACCAAAAACTGGGGGTGATCTGAGGTGCTCCGGAAGGGTAAGCAGATGCTGCTCCACATGTGGCACCCGTTGTGTTGCTTATGTTATTACAAATTCGGTAAGTCACATTCGTGAAAAGGGAAGGGTATTGTAGTTACGACATAAGGAACATATCCGATATCATCTGTGATAACAAATGACAGTCGTGATTACTTTCAAGGTGATTGGTCTCTATATACCAAATGACAGCCGTAATTACTTTCACAATAATTGTTATCGATATACCAAATGGCAGCCGTGATTACTTTCACAATATTTGCTCTCGATATATCAAATGACAGTTGTGAATACTTTCAAGATAAGTGTTCTCGATATACCAAATGACAGCCGTGATTACTTTCAGGATAATTGTTCTCAATAAACCAAATGACAGTCGTGATTGTTACAGCCGTAGAGTAGGAGAAAGGTACGGATTGCATAGCAATGAAGAATCTCTTTCGTTTCTTACACTTTTTGTTACTTGATTCAGAAACTAATGATGTGCGTAAATTGCGTTGCAATATCAACGGCCCAAAGGGGTTATAATTTCTTGTATAATTAGGTTGATATTTGAATAACAATAGAATATTGTATTTTTGTTGTAATTAACGATTCTATAAGGATCTAAGAACTTTTGACTTTTATTTTTTGTAGTTTTCAGGTTGTTAACAGTATTTGTATGGAAACGTTGTAATCTTATTGAGATGTTTATGTCATGAAACGTTGATGCTGTATTACAAATAAACAGTTTATTTACATTTAGTCATATTTCTATTCATACGGCCATTCCACTGGTACTTCAGTGATTACTATCAAGATAAATGTTCTCGATATACCAAATGACAGCCGTGATTACTATCAAGATAAATGTTCTCGATATACCAAATGACAGCCGTGATTACTTTCAAGATAATGTTCTCGATATACCAAATGACAGCCTTGATTAATATCAAGATAAATGTTCTCGATATACCAAATGACAGCCGTGATTACTATCAAGATAAATGTTCTCGGTATACCAAATGACAGCCGTGATTACTTTCAAGATAATGTTCTCGATATACCAAATGACAGCCTTGATTAATATCAAGATAAATGTTCTCGATATACCAAATGACAGCCGTGGTTACTATCAAGATAAATGTTCTCCATATACCAAATGACAGCCGTGATTACTATCAAGATAAATGTTCTCGATATACCAAATGACAGCCGTGATTACTTTCAAGATAATGTTCTCGATATACCAAATGACAGCCTTGATTACTATCAAGATAAATGTTCTCGATATACCAAATGACAGCCGTGGTTACTATCAAGATAAATATTCTCCATATACCAAATGACAGCCGTGATTACTATCAAGATAAATGTTCTCGATATACCAAATGACAGCCGTGATTACCATCAAGATAAATGTTCTCGATATACCAAATGACAGCCGTGATTACTATCAAGATAATTGTTCTCGATATACCAAATGACAGCCGTGATTACTTTCATGGTAATTGTTCTCGAGATACCAAATGACAGTCGTGATTACTTTCACATTAATCCTTCTCGATATAACAAATGACAGCCGTGATTACTTTCATGGAAATTGTTCTCGATATACCAAATGACAGCCGTGATTACTTTCAAGGTAATTGTTCTCGATATGCAAAATGGCATCCATGAATACAGTTACGGTAAAAAGTTCATATATATCTTTACATATTTCAATTACGGCACTATTTATACACGATTGATCGTGTGGTCTAGTCTGAAAACTTAGTAAATTCTCGTTTTTTGACAATTTTAACTATTAACCATACTGAATCATCTTTCGAAGAAAAAAGAACATTTATACTTTTACTGAATAAAATTATTTCATCAATTCTGCATAAATAAGTCATTAACAATAGGTGTCTATATGTTTGAACATTATATAGTTCATGTCAACAAAAGTGTCTTCAAGTTATAGATATTATAGTTCATATCAACAATATATTTAAAATGTTAATAACTTACAAGAGTTATCAACCTTAAGTATCAAAAGTCAGTATTTTGTTAATGAAGTGGAATTTACGTGTCTTCCACTTTGGTCTCTTTGATATCAATTTCGGTGTGTCTTTCTCTTCCTCCAAGCATCGGAATCAAACAAAATGTTCCACTTTGGTCTTTTTGATATAACTTCGTTATTTTCCTCAACAGCATACTTCTCTATACCAACTAACCTTAAAACGTCTTTGCTTTTGGCAATATCTGGTTGTTCTTGAATCATTTCTAGGTGAGAAAACTTATTTGTTTTATTTTTTTCGAAGGTTTTCGGAAATAGGCATACGCCTTGTGCCGGCCAATGTGCTGTTGCTGCCATTTCATGATAAGCTTCTTTTTTTAACTCAATGTCCTCTAATGTAGTCCATTTTGCTGGAACCATGCACACCAATACTAGGAATCGCCATCTATCAGAGTGTGGCCGACCTCTCGTCGGAGCAATATTATCGTGTATTGTTCTAGAATCCCATAATACCATTCCTCCCTTTGGAACCGGAATTTTCTTAATTTCACATCCTTTAGATATAAACCAATCTATTTCTTCTTTTGAAAGAATATAAAAATCTTCGCCTGCAGATTTTTCTTTCGCAGTGGGAAAATTTTCATAAAATTCTTTGTGAAACTGAACTGAATTTTCCAGCACTCTAAAGCAGAAATCTGTTTCTGACGTTTCTTCGAGATAGACAGCTCCTTGATAGGCATGCAATCCTTCTCTCCAAGAGCCTTGATCAGTGTGTAACCAAAAGTCGTCAGAATTACCAAAAGCAGAGCGACCTGTAAAATATAAGAAAGTACATATATCTTTATGTCAATTCTATAAGAAAGTACATATATTATTATGTCAATTCTATAAGAAAGAACATATATCTTAATGTCAATTCTATCTTTCAAAAGTGAACGAACCATCTTTTCTTCATATAAAATGAGTTTGAATGTTAAGCAAATAAACGTTTTGTTTAATTGAAAACTATATTATAATTAATTCATAATATATTAATACATATGTGCCACAGTAAACTAAGCATATAGTTCACCCCCACCTTTTGATTCAATGAACAACATTTACGGTGTACTGATAATTTTAATTTTGATAATAGATGAGTGTGACGGAATTGCTTCCCTTGAGTAGATATCTATCCAGGTTTGGTGCTGTGAGAGTCATAATGATATGATGACTCTTGGGATGGGGGAAATGTGACGGGATTTCTTTCTTTACGGAATGGATACTTAGCCACCCTAGGGAAGTTCCTAGCTCAGTATGATAGAGCGCTGTCTAGTATCACAAAGTTCACGGTTTCAAGTCCCGGAAGAGATTATTTAAATTTTCTGTTAAGAATCATGTTCTACGCTTGCATGTACAAAATCTTTTTACCTAGTTCTGGTGGCTCCTCTATTGCCACGCCGTCCATACTACTTAACAAATTCTCTGTCTGCCAAATAGACGCAAAAATTGGTTTGGATTTTAGCCGGACATTCCATGTCGGTTCAGCATGTGCAACCCTGAACTGATGAGTCAACGATTTATCACGATAAGGACATTCATCGCCGAATCTGCTGAGCCATTCCTTGTATTGTGTTATGTACTGGTTACATTCCTCAGGGGTAAGGATATCGGTAACAATACTGTAGCCTTTGCTTTCAAGCTCTGACAACACTCGTTTTCTGACATAAAATTAGAACTAAGATGAGTCATTATACTTTTAAATGTGGATAGGTTCTGTATTTTCCTAATTAGATTGACATTTTTGGCCTCCTACATTTATTCCTTACCTCAGCCTTGCAGGATTCATCTTTTGTATTTCAAGTGACAGTTACGCTAGAGACTGTGTATGCATGTGACATTAATCTTAGAGACTTAGGGTTACAGTTCAGTTAGAGACTTACGGTTAAAGAAAGGCTAGAGACTTAGGGTGCACGTGAGATTAAGCTTAGAGACCGAGGATTACAGTTCGGTTAGAGACTGAGGGTTACAGTTAGGTTAGCCTCAGTTTACCCTCAGTCTATAGCTTACCATAACACTCATAATAACTATCTATAACCCTCCATATCTAACCAAACTGTAACCCTCAGTCTCTTACCTAACCATAACCCTCAGGTTTTAACCGAACTGTAACGCTCTGTCGCTAACCTAACTGTAACCCTTAATATCTAATCTATCTGTAACTCTCAATATCTAACCAATTTGTAACCCTCGTTCTCTAACCTAACCATAACTCGCAGGTTATAACCTAACTATAACCCTCAGTTCTTAATCTAACTGTAACCCTCAGTCTCTAACCTATATGCTACCCTCAGTCTCTAACCTATCTGTAACCATAAGTCTCTAACCCTCAATATCTATCCTAACTATAACCATCAATATCTAACTTAACTGTAACCTTAAATCTCTAGCCTAACTGTAACCCTCAGTCTCTAACCTAACTGTAAGCCTCATTACCTAACCTAACTGTAACACTCAATATCTAACTTACTGTAACCCTCAATATATTACCCTACTGTAACCCCCAGTCTCTAACCAAACTGTAACCTTCAGTACCTAACCTAATTGTAACCCTCAGTATCTAACCTAACTGTAACCCTCAATATCTTACCTAACTCTAAGACTCAATATATTACCTAACGGTAACCCTCATTATCTAACCTAACTGTATCCCTCAGTATATTACCTAACTGTAACCCCCAGTCTCTAACCTAACTGTAACCCTCAGGATCTAACATAACTGTAACCATCAGTATCTAACCTAACTGTAACCCTCAATATATAACCTAACTCTAAGCCTCAATACATTACCTAACTGTAACCATCAGACTCCTACCTAACTGTAACCCTCTATATCTAGCCTAACTCTAACCCTCAGTATCTAACCTAATTGTAACCCTCAGTCTCTAACCTAGCTGTAACCCTCTATATCTAACCTAACTGTAACCCTCAGTATTTAACATATAACTGGAACACTCAATAATTAACCTAACCATAACTCTCAATCTCGAACCTAACCATTAGCCTCAGTCTCTGCTCTTACTGTAACCCTCAGTCTCTAACCTTGCCATAAACCTCAGTCTCTAACATATCTGTAACCCTCAGTCTCTAACCTATATGCTACCCTCGGTCTCTAACCTATCTGTAACAATCAGTCTCTAACCTATCTGTAACAATCAGTCTCTAACCTATATGTAACAATCAGCCTCTAACCTAACTGTAACCCTCAATATCTAACCTAAATGTAACCCTCAGTCTCTAACCTAACTGTAACCCTCAATATCTTACCTAAATGTAACCTTAAGTCTCTAACCTAACTGTAAATCTCGGACTGACATATACATGACTGATTCCAAAATATCCTGAAATATTACATGAACTCCACAATTCGATTTCAGGATATCCTTAAATCGACTTCAGTATATCTTTAAATCGAATAAAGGATATCCAGAAATCAGATTGTAAATGTCCTGAAATTGAATTGTGGAGATCTTGAAATATTTCAGGATGTCCTTAAATCAAATCAGAGAGGTCATGAAATATTTCAGGATATCTTTAAATTGATTTGTGGAGGTCGATCTCCTTTAATACAATAATTTTGACTAAATCCGCGCCTCATAAAAAACTGTACTTTGAGCAACTTAAGAACGTTAAATATTTACCCACCTATCCATGTATCTAGTGTTTAAGAGATGTATGACTAAGTGATAAACATATCATAGGTTAGTGTATTTGTATACAGGGGTTACACATAGGTATGTTAAAGATAAATATTGTTGGTTACAATTTATATACACAACTAAAGAGATGATACATACAAATGTATTTGATAATATGATTTTGTTAAACTACAGTTGGGAAGATGCTAGTACTATTGGTAAACCAACAATCACAAGCCTGATGTACTAACGAAAGATAACAGTCTAATGTGCTAAGGAAAGGTACCAGTCTAATATACTTACTAAAGGTACATACAATAAAACCAGTAGTATGTACTAACGAAAGGTACATACAATTAAACCAGCATAATGTACTAACGAAAGGTACATACAATTAAACCAGCCTTATGTACTAACGAAAGATACATACAATAAAACCAGTCTAATTTATTAACGAAAGGTGCATACAATAAAATCAGCCTAATTTACTAACGAAAGGTACAAAAATTAAAACCAATCTTATGTACTAATGAAAAACCTGTCTAATGTACTAACGAACTGTACATACAATAAAACCAGGCTAGTAAAGCACTGTAGTATACGATAACCCTTAAATAGAAAAAGTACAAATACCAACAAAACAAAAATGAAAAATTCAGTATCAAAGAATGCCGTTAGATACCACTTAACTTTCACTTCCAATGAGTAACACGACGGGTGTTACTAGTGGAGCAGGATCTGTTCACCTTCCAGAAAACTGGAATTCTTCCCGGGTTTGTTTTACTGAGTTCGTGTTTTTCAATATTTAGTTCTCCCATTAGTATTTTCTGGACTGTTGTTTGTCTATTCGTCGCTATTCTGTACATGTATTGCCGTGATGTCTGTATTGTTTATTGTTTGTCTATTCGTCGTTATTCTGTACATGTATTGCCGTGATGTCTGTATTGTTTATTGTTTGTCTATTCGTCGTTATTCTGTACATGTATTGCCGTGATGTCTGTATTGTATGTTGTTTGTCTATTCGTCGTTATTCTGTACATGTATTGCCATGATGTCTGTATTGTATGATGTTTGTCTATTCGTCGTTATTCTGTACATGTATTGCCATGATGTCTGTATTGTATGTTGTTTGTCTATTCGTCGTTATTCTGTACATGTATTGCCGTGATGTCTGTATTGTATGATGTTTGTCTTATCGTCGTTATTCTGTACCTGTATTGCCATGATGTCTGTATTGTATGATGTTTGTCTATTCGTCGTTATTCTGTACATGTATTGCCGTGATGTCTGTATTGTATGGTGTTTGTCTATTCGTCGTTATTCTGTACATGTATTGCCGTGATGTCTGTATTGTTTGTTGTTTGTCTATTCGTCGTTATTCTGTACATGTATTGCCGTGATGTCTGTATTGTATGGTGTTTGTCTATTCGTCGTTATTCTGTACCTGTATTGCCGTGATGTCTGTATTGTTTATTGTTTGTCTATTCGTCGTTATTCTGTACCTGTATTGCCGTGATGTCTGTATTGTTTGTTGTTTGTCTATTCGTCGTTATTCTGTACATGTATTGCCGTGATGTCTGTATTGTTTGTTGTTTGTCTATTCGTCGTTATTCTGTACATGTATTGCCGTGATGTCTGTATTGTATGGTGTTTGTCTATTCGTCGTTATTCTGTACATGTATTGCCGTGATATCTGTATTGTATGATGTTTGTCTATTGGTCGTTATTCTGTACATGTATTGCCATGATGTCTGTATTGTTTGTTGTTTGTCTATTCGTCGTTATTCTGTACATGTATTGCCGTGATATCTGTATTGTTTATTGTTTGTCTATTCGTCGTTATTCTGTACATATATTGCCGTGATGTCTGTATTGTTTATTGTTTGTCTATTCGTCGTTATTCTGTACATGTATTGCCGTGATGTCTGTATTGTTTGTTGTTTGTCTATTGGTCGTTATTCTGTACATGTATTGCCGTGATGTCTGTATTGTTTGGTGTTTGTCTATTCGTCGTTATTCTGTACATGTATTGCCGTGATGTCTGTATTGTATGGTGTTTGTCTATTCGTCGTTATTCTGTACATGTATTGCCATGATGTCTGTATTGTTTGTTGTTTGTCTATTCGTCGTTATTCTGTACATGTATTGCCATGATGTCTGTATTGTTTGGTGTTTGTCTATTCGTCGATATTCTGTACATGTATTGCCATGATGTCTGTATTGTATGATGTTTGTCTATTCGTCGTTATTCTGTACATGTATTGCCGTGATGTCTGTATTGTTTATTGTTTGTCTATTCGTCGTTATTCTGTACATGTATTGCCGTGATGTCTGTATTGTATGGTGTTTGTCTATTCGTCGTTATTCTGTACATGTATTGCCGTGATGTCTGTATTGTTTATTGTTTGTCTATTCGTCGTTATTCTGTACATGTATTGCCGTGATGTCGGTATTGTATGGTGTTTGTCTATTCGTCGTTATTCTGTACATGTATTGCCGTGATGTCTGTATTGTATGTTGTTTGTCTATTCGTCGTTATTCTGTACATGTATTGCCATGATGTCTGTATTGTATGATGTTTGTCTATTCGTCGTTATTCTGTACATGTATTGCCATGATGTCTGTATTGTATGTTGTTTGTCTATTCGTCGTTATTCTGTACATGTATTGCCGTGATGTCTGTATTGTATGATGTTTGTCTTATCGTCGTTATTCTGTACCTGTATTGCCATGATGTCTGTATTGTATGATGTTTGTCTATTCGTCGTTATTCTGTACATGTATTGCCGTGATGTCTGTATTGTATGGTGTTTGTCTATTCGTCGTTATTCTGTACATGTATTGCCATGATGTCTGTATTGTTTGTTGTTTGTCTATTCGTCGTTATTCTGTACATGTATTGCCGTGATGTCTGTATTGTATGGTGTTTGTCTATTCGTCGTTATTCTGTACCTGTATTGCCGTGATGTCTGTATTGTTTATTGTTTGTCTATTCGTCGTTATTCTGTACCTGTATTGCCGTGATGTCTGTATTGTTTGTTGTTTGTCTATTCGTCGTTATTCTGTACATGTATTGCCGTGATGTCTGTATTGTTTGTTGTTTGTCTATTCGTCGTTATTCTGTACATGTATTGCCGTGATGTCTGTATTGTATGGTGTTTGTCTATTCGTCGTTATTCTGTACATGTATTGCCATGATGTCTGTATTGTTTGTTGTTTGTCTATTCGTCGTTATTCTGTACATGTATTGCCATGATGTCTGTATTGTTTGGTGTTTGTCTATTCGTCGATATTCTGTACATGTATTGCCATGATGTCTGTATTGTATGATGTTTGTCTATTCGTCGTTATTCTGTACATGTATTGCCGTGATGTCTGTATTGTTTATTGTTTGTCTATTCGTCGTTATTCTGTACATGTATTGCCGTGATGTCTGTATTGTATGGTGTTTGTCTATTCGTCGTTATTCTGTACATGTATTGCCGTGAAGTCTGTATTGTTTATTGTTTGTCTATTCGTCGTTATTCTGTACATGTATTGCCGTGATGTCGGTATTGTATGGTGTTTGTCTATTCGTCGTTATTCTGTACATGTATTGCCGTGATGTCTGTATTGTATGTTGTTTGTCTATTCGTCGTTATTCTGTACATGTATTGCCATGATGTCTGTATTGTATGATGTTTGTCTATTCGTCGTTATTCTGTACATGTATTGCCATGATGTCTGTATTGTATGTTGTTTGTCTATTCGTCGTTATTCTGTACATGTATTGCCGTGATGTCTGTATTGTATGATGTTTGTCTTATCGTCGTTATTCTGTACCTGTATTGCCATGATGTCTGTATTGTATGATGTTTGTCTATTCGTCGTTATTCTGTACATGTATTGCCGTGATGTCTGTATTGTATGGTGTTTGTCTATTCGTCGTTATTCTGTACATGTATTGCCGTGATGTCTGTATTGTTTGTTGTTTGTCTATTCGTCGTTATTCTGTACATGTATTGCCGTGATGTCTGTATTGTATGGTGTTTGTCTATTCGTCGTTATTCTGTACCTGTATTGCCGTGATGTCTGTATTGTTTATTGTTTGTCTATTCGTCGTTATTCTGTACCTGTATTGCCGTGATGTCTGTATTGTTTGTTGTTTGTCTATTCGTCGTTATTCTGTACATGTATTGCCGTGATGTCTGTATTGTTTGTTGTTTGTCTATTCGTCGTTATTCTGTACATGTATTGCCGTGATGTCTGTATTGTATGGTGTTTGTCTATTCGTCGTTATTCTGTACATGTATTGCCGTGATATCTGTATTGTATGATGTTTGTCTATTGGTCGTTATTCTGTACATGTATTGCCATGATGTCTGTATTGTTTGTTGTTTGTCTATTCGTCGTTATTCTGTACATGTATTGCCGTGATATCTGTATTGTTTATTGTTTGTCTATTCGTCGTTATTCTGTACATATATTGCCGTGATGTCTGTATTGTTTATTGTTTGTCTATTCGTCGTTATTCTGTACATGTACTGCCGTGATGTCTGTATTGTTTGTTGTTTGTCTATTCGTCGTTATTCTGTACATGTATTGCCGTGATGTCTGTATTGTTTGGTGTTTGTCTATTCGTCGTTATTCTGTACATGTATTGCCGTGATGTCTGTATTGTATGGTGTTTGTCTATTCGTCGTTATTCTGTACATGTATTGCCATGATGTCTGTATTGTTTGTTGTTTGTCTATTCGTCGTTATTCTGTACATGTATTGCCGTGATGTCTGTATTGTATGGTGTTTGTCTATTCGTTGTTATTCTGTACATGTATTGCCGTGATGTCGGTATTGTATGGTGTTTGTCTATTCGTCGTTATTCTGTACATGTATTGCCGTGATGTCTGTATTGTTTGTTGTTTGTCTATTCGTCGTTATTCTGTACATGTATTGCCGTGATGTCTGTATTGTTTGTTGTTTGTCTATTCGTCGTTATTCTGTACATGTATTGCCGTGATGTCTGTATTGTATGGTGTTTGTCTATTCGTTGTTATTCTGTACATGTATTGCCGTGATGTCTGTATTGTATGATGTTTGTCTATTCGTCGTTATTCTGTACATGTATTGCCATGATGTCTGTATTGTTTGGTGTTTGTCTATTCGTCGTTATTCTGTACATGTATTGCCATGATGTCTGTATTGTATGGTGTTTGTCTATTCGTCGTTATTCTGTACATGTATTGCCGTGATGTCTGTATTGTTTATTGTTTGTCTATTCGTCGATATTCTGTACATGTATTGCCGTGATGTCTGTATTGTTTGTTGTTTGTCTATTGGTCGTTATTCTGTACATGTATTGCCGTGATGTCTGTATTGTTTGGTGTTTGTCTATTCGTCGTTATTCTGTACATGTATTGCCATGATGTCTGTATTGTTTATTGTTTGTCTATTCGTCGATATTCTGTACATGTATTGCCATGATGTCTGTATTGTTTATTGTTTGTCTATTCGTCGTTATTCTGTACATGTATTGCCATGATGTCTGTATTGTATGATGTTTGTCTATTCGTCGTTATTCTGTACATGTATTGCCGTGATGTCTGTATTGTATGGTGTTTGTCTATTCGTCGTTATTCTGTACATGTATTGCCGTGATGTCTGTATTGTATGGTGTTTGTCTATTCGTCGTTATTCTGTACATGTATTGCCGTGATGTCTGTATTGTATGTTGTTTGTCTATTCGTCGTTATTCTGTACATGTATTGCCGTGATGTCTGTATTGTTTGGTGTTTGTCTATTCGTCGTTATTCTGTACATGTATTGCCGTGATGTCTGTATTGTATGATGTTTGTCTATTCGTCGTTATTCTGTACATGTATTGCCGTGATGTCTGTATTGTATGGTGTTTGTCTATTCGTCGTTATTCTGTACATGTATTGCCGTGATGTCTGTATTGTTTATTGTTTGTCTATTGGTCGTTATTCTGTACATGTATTGCCGTGATGTCTGTATTGTTTATTGTTTGTCTATTCGTCGTTATTCTGTACATGTATTGCCGTGATGTCTGTATTGTATGTTGTTTGTCTATTCGTCGTTATTCTGTACATGTATTGCCGTGATGTCTGTATTGTTTGGTGTTTGTCTATTCGTCGTTATTCTGTACATGTATTGCCGTGATGTCTGTATTGTTTGTTGTTTGTCTATTCGTCGTTATTCTGTACATGTATTGCCGTGATGTCTGTATTGTTTATTGTTTGTCTATTCGTCGTTATTCTGTACATGTATTGCCATGATGTCTGTATTGTTTGGTGTTTGTCTATTCGTCGTTATTCTGTACATGTATTGCCGTGATGTCTGTATTGTATGGTGTTTGTCTATTCGTCGTTATTCTGTACATGTATTGCCGTGATGTCTGTATTGTTTGGTGTTTGTCTATTCGTCGTTATTCTGTACATGTATTGCCGTGATGTCTGTATTGTTTGGTGTTTGTCTATTCGTCGTTATTCTGTACATGTATTGCCGTGATGTCTGTATTGTATGTTGTTTGTCTATTCGTCGTTATTCTGTACATGTATTGCCGTGATGTCTGTATTGTATGGTGTTTGTCTATTCGTCGTTATTCTGTACATGTATTGCCGTGATGTCTGTATTGTTTGGTGTTTGTCTATTCGTCGTTATTCTGTACATGTATTGCCGTGATGTCGGTATTGTATGGTGTTTGTCTATTCGTTGTTATTCTGTACATGTATTGCCGTGATGTCGGTATTGTTTGGTGTTTGTCTATTCGTCGTTATTCTGTACATGTATTGCCGTGATGTCTGTATTGTTTGGTGTTTGTCTATTCGTCGTTATTCTGTACATGTATTGCCGTGATGTCTGTATTGTATGATGTTTGTCTATTCGTCGTTATTCTGTACATGTATTGCCATGATGTCTGTATTGTTTATTGTTTGTCTATTCGTCGTTATTCTGTACATGTATTGCCGTGATGTCTGTATTGTTTGGTGTTTGTCTATTCGTCGTTATTCTGTACATGTATTGCCATGATGTCTGTATTGTTTATTGTTTGTCTATTCGTCGTTATTCTGTACATGTATTGCCGTGATGTCTGTATTGTTTGGTGTTTGTCTATTCGTCGTTATTCTGTACATGTATTGCCGTGATGTCTGTATTGTATGGTGTTTGTCTATTCGTCGTTATTCTGTACATGTATTGCCATGATGTCTGTATTGTTTGGTGTTTGTCTATTCGTCGTTATTCTGTACATGTATTGCCATGATGTCTGTATTGTTTGTTGTTTGTCTATTCGTCGTTATTCTGTACATGTATTGCCATGATGTCTGTATTGTTTATTGTTTGTCTATTGGTCGTTATTCTGTACATGTATTGCCGTGATGTCTGTATTGTTTGGTGTTTGTCTATTCGTCGTTATTCTGTACATGTATTGCCATGATGTCTGTATTGTTTATTGTTTGTCTATTCGTCGTTATTCTGTACATGTATTGCCATGATGTCTGTATTGTTTGGTGTTTGTCTATTCGTCGTTATTCTGTACATGTATTGCCGTGATGTCTGTATTGTTTGTTGTTTGTCTATTGGTCGTTATTCTGTACATGTATTGCCGTGATGTCTGTATTGTTTATTGTTTGTCTATTCGTCGTTATTCTGTACATGTATTGCCATGATGTCTGTATTGTTTGGTGTTTGTCTATTCGTCGTTATTCTGTACATGTATTGCCGTGATGTCTGTATTGTTTGTTGTTTGTCTATTGGTCGTTATTCTGTACATGTATTGCCGTGATGTCTGTATTGTTTGGTGTTTGTCTATTCGTCGTTATTCTGTACATGTATTGCCGTGATGTCTGTATTGTTTATTGTTTGTCTATTCGTCGTTATTCTGTACATGTATTGCCGTGATGTCTGTATTGTTTATTGTTTGTCTATTCGTCGTTATTCTGTACATGTATTGCCGTGATGTCTGTATTGTTTGGTGTTTGTCTATTCGTCGTTATTCTGTACATGTATTGCCGTGATGTCTGTATTGTTTGGTGTTTGTCTATTCGTCGTTATTCTGTACATGTATTGCCGTGATGTCTGTATTGTTTGGTGTTTGTCTATTCGTCGTTATTCTGTACATGTATTGCCGTGATGTCTGTATTGTTTGGTGTTTGTCTATTCGTCGTTATTCTGTACATGTATTGCCGTGATGTCTGTATTGTTTGGTGTTTGTCTATTCGTCGTTATTCTGTACATGTATTGCCGTGATGTCTGTATTGTATGATGTTTGTCTATTCGTCGTTATTCTGTACATGTATTGCCATGATGTCTGTATTGTATGGTGTTTGTCTATTCGTCGTTATTCTGTACATGTATTGCCATGATGTCTGTATTGTTTGGTGTTTGTCTATTCGTCGTTATTCTGTACATGTATTGCCATGATGTCTGTATTGTATGATGTTTGTCTATTCGTCGTTATTCTGTACATGTATTGCCGTGATGTCTGTATTGTATGGTGTTTCTCTATTCGTCGTTATTCTGTACATGTATTGCCGTGATGTCTGTATTGTTTGTTGTTTGTCTATTCGTCGTTATTCTGTACATGTATTGCCGTGATGTCTGTATTGTATGTTGTTTGTCTATTCGTCGTTATTCTGTACATATATTGCCGTGATGTCTGTATTGTTTGGTGTTTGTCTATTCGTCGTTATTCTGTACATGTATTGCCGTGATGTCTGTATTGTATGATGTTTGTCTATTCGTCGTTATTCTGTACATGTATTGCCGTGATGTCTGTATTGTATGGTGTTTGTCTATTCGTCGTTATTCTGTACATGTATTGCCGTGATGTCTGTATTGTTTATTGTTTGTCTATTCGTCGTTATTCTGTACATGTATTGCCGTGATGTCTGTATTGTATGATGTTTGTCTATTCGTCGTTATTCTGTACATGTATTGCCGTGATGTCGGTATTGTATGGTGTTTGTCTATTCGTCGTTATTCTGTACATGTATTGCCGTGATGTCGGTATTGTATGGTGTTTGTCTATTCGTCGTTATTCTGTACATGTATTGCCATGATGTCTGTATTGTTTGGTGTTTGTCTTATCGTCGTTATTCTGTACATGTATTGCCGTGATGTCGGTATTGTATGGTGTTTGTCTATTCGTCGTTATTCTGTACATGTATTGCCGTGATGTCTGTATTGTTTGTTGTTTGTCTATTCGTCGTTATTCGATACATGTATTGCCATGATGTCTGTATTGTTTGTTGTTTGTCTATTGGTCGTTATTCTGTACATGTATTGCCATGATGTCTGTATTGTATATTGTTTGTCTATTCGTCGTTATTCTGTACATGTATTGCCGTGATGTCGGTATTGTATGGTGTTTGTCTATTCGTCGTTATTCTGTACATGTATTGCCGTGATGTCGGTATTGTATGGTGTTTGTCTATTCGTCGTTATTCTGTACATGTATTGCCGTGATGTCGGTATTGTATGGTGTTTGTCTATTCGTCGTTATTCTGTACATGTATTGCCATGATGTCTGTATTGTTTGGTGTTTGTCTTATCGTCGTTATTCTGTACATGTATTGCCGTGATGTCGGTATTGTATGGTGTTTGTCTATTCGTCGTTATTCTGTACATGTATTGCCGTGATATCTGTATTGTTTGTTGTTTGTCTATTGGTCGTTATTCTGTACATGTATTGCCATGATGTCTGTATTGTATGATGTTTGTCTATTCGTCGTTATTCTGTACATGTATTGCCATGATGTCTGTATTGTATGATGTTTGTCTATTCGTCGTTATTCTGTACATGTATTGCCGTGATGTCTGTATTGTTTGGTGTTTGTCTATTCGTCGTTATTCTGTACATGTATTGCCGTGATGTCTGTATTGTATGGTGTTTGTCTATTCGTCGTTATTCTGTATATGTATTGCCGTGATGTCGGTATTGTATGGTGTTTGTCTATTCGTCGTTATTCTGTACATGTATTGCCGTGATGTCTGTATTGTTTATTGTTTGTCTATTGGTCGTTATTCTGTACATGTATTGCCGTGATGTCTGTATTGTTTATTGTTTGTCTATTCGTCGTTATTCTGTACATGTATTGCCGTGATGTCTGTATTGTATGTTGTTTGTCTATTCGTCGTTATTCTGTACATGTATTGCCGTGATGTCTGTATTGTTTGGTGTTTGTCTATTCGTCGTTATTCTGTACATGTATTGCCGTGATGTCTGTATTGTTTGTTGTTTGTCTATTCGTCGTTATTCTGTACATGTATTGCCGTGATGTCTGTATTGTTTATTGTTTGTCTATTCGTCGTTATTCTGTACATGTATTGCCGTGATGTCTGTATTGTTTGGTGTTTGTCTATTCGTCGTTATTCTGTACATGTATTGCCGTGATGTCTGTATTGTATGGTGTTTGTCTATTCGTCGTTATTCTGTACATGTATTGCCGTGATGTCTGTATTGTTTGGTGTTTGTCTATTCGTCGTTATTCTGTACATGTATTGCCGTGATGTCTGTATTGTTTGGTGTTTGTCTATTCGTCGTTATTCTGTACATGTATTGCCGTGATGTCTGTATTGTATGTTGTTTGTCTATTCGTCGTTATTCTGTACATGTATTGCCGTGATGTCTGTATTGTATGATGTTTGTCTATTCGTCGTTATTCTGTACATGTATTGCCGTGATGTCTGTATTGTTTGGTGTTTGTCTATTCGTCGTTATTCTGTACATGTATTGCCGTGATGTCGGTATTGTATGGTGTTTGTCTATTCGTTGTTATTCTGTACATGTATTGCCGTGATGTCTGTATTGTTTATTGTTTGTCTATTCGTCGTTATTCTGTACATGTATTGCCGTGATGTCTGTATTGTTTGGTGTTTGTCTATTCGTCGTTATTCTGTACATGTATTGCCATGATGTCTGTATTGTATGATGTTTGTCTATTCGTCGTTATTCTGTACATGTATTGCCATGATGTCTGTATTGTTTATTGTTTGTCTATTCGTCGTTATTCTGTACATGTATTGCCGTGATGTCTGTATTGTTTATTGTTTGTCTATTCGTCGTTATTCTGTACATGTATTGCCATGATGTCTGTATTGTTTATTGTTTGTCTATTCGTCGTTATTCTGTACATGTATTGCCGTGATGTCTGTATTGTTTGGTGTTTGTCTATTCGTCGTTATTCTGTACATGTATTGCCGTGATGTCTGTATTGTATGGTGTTTGTCTATTCGTCGTTATTCTGTACATGTATTGCCATGATGTCTGTATTGTTTGGTGTTTGTCTATTCGTCGTTATTCTGTACATGTATTGCCATGATGTCTGTATTGTTTGTTGTTTGTCTATTCGTCGTTATTCTGTACATGTATTGCCATGATGTCTGTATTGTTTATTGTTTGTCTATTGGTCGTTATTCTGTACATGTATTGCCGTGATGTCTGTATTGTTTGGTGTTTGTCTATTCGTCGTTATTCTGTACATGTATTGCCATGATGTCTGTATTGTTTATTGTTTGTCTATTCGTCGTTATTCTGTACATGTATTGCCATGATGTCTGTATTGTTTGGTGTTTGTCTATTCGTCGTTATTCTGTACATGTATTGCCGTGATGTCTGTATTGTTTGATGGTTGTCTATTGGTCGTTATTCTGTACATGTATTGCCGTGATGTCTGTATTGTTTATTGTTTGTCTATTCGTCGTTATTCTGTACATGTATTGCCGTGATGTCTGTATTGTTTATTGTTTGTCTATTCGTCGTTATTCTGTACATGTATTGCCGTGATGTCTGTATTGTTTGGTGTTTGTCTATTCGTCGTTATTCTGTACATGTATTGCCGTGATGTCTGTATTGTTTGGTGTTTGTCTATTCGTCGTTATTCTGTACATGTATTGCCGTGATGTCTGTATTGTTTGGTGTTTGTCTATTCGTCGTTATTCTGTACATGTATTGCCGTGATGTCTGTATTGTTTGGTGTTTGTCTATTCGTCGTTATTCTGTACATGTATTGCCGTGATGTCTGTATTGTTTGGTGTTTGTCTATTCGTCGTTATTCTGTACATGTATTGCCGTGATGTCTGTATTGTATGATGTTTGTCTATTCGTCGTTATTCTGTACATGTATTGCCATGATGTCTGTATTGTATGGTGTTTGTCTATTCGTCGTTATTCTGTACATGTATTGCCATGATGTCTGTATTGTTTGGTGTTTGTCTATTCGTCGTTATTCTGTACATGTATTGCCATGATGTCTGTATTGTATGATGTTTGTCTATTCGTCGTTATTCTGTACATGTATTGCCGTGATGTCTGTATTGTATGGTGTTTGTCTATTCGTCGTTATTCTGTACATGTATTGCCGTGATGTCTGTATTGTTTGTTGTTTGTCTATTCGTCGTTATTCTGTACATGTATTGCCGTGATGTCTGTATTGTATGTTGTTTGTCTATTCGTCGTTATTCTGTACATATATTGCCGTGATGTCTGTATTGTTTGGTGTTTGTCTATTCGTCGTTATTCTGTACATGTATTGCCGTGATGTCTGTATTGTATGGTGTTTGTCTATTCGTCGTTATTCTGTACATGTATTGCCATGATGTCTGTATTGTATGGTGTTTGTCTATTCGTCGTTATTCTGTACATGTATTGCCGTGAAGTCTGTATTGTTTATTGTTTGTCTATTCGTCGTTATTCTGTACATGTATTGCCGTGATGTCTGTATTGTATGATGTTTGTCTATTCGTCGTTATTCTGTACATGTATTGCCGTGATGTCGGTATTGTATGGTGTTTGTCTATTCGTCGTTATTCTGTACATGTATTGCCGTGATGTCGGTATTGTATGGTGTTTGTCTATTCGTCGTTATTCTGTACATGTATTGCCATGATGTCTGTATTGTTTGGTGTTTGTCTTATCGTCGTTATTCTGTACATGTATTGCCGTGATGTCGGTATTGTATGGTGTTTGTCTATTCGTCGTTATTCTGTACATGTATTGCCGTGATGTCTGTATTGTTTGTTGTTTGTCTATTCGTCGTTATTCGATACATGTATTGCCATGATGTCTGTATTGTTTGTTGTTTGTCTATTGGTCGTTATTCTGTACATGTATTGCCATGATGTCTGTATTGTATATTGTTTGTCTATTCGTCGTTATTCTGTACATGTATTGCCGTGATGTCGGTATTGTATGGTGTTTGTCTATTCGTCGTTATTCTGTACATGTATTGCCGTGATGTCGGTATTGTATGGTGTTTGTCTATTCGTCGTTATTCTGTACATGTATTGCCGTGATGTCGGTATTGTATGGTGTTTGTCTATTCGTCGTTATTCTGTACATGTATTGCCATGATGTCTGTATTGTTTGGTGTTTGTCTTATCGTCGTTATTCTGTACATGTATTGCCGTGATGTCGGTATTGTATGGTGTTTGTCTATTCGTCGTTATTCTGTACATGTATTGCCGTGATATCTGTATTGTTTGTTGTTTGTCTATTCGTCGTTATTCTGTACATGTATTGCCATGATGTCTGTATTGTATGATGTTTGTCTATTCGTCGTTATTCTGTACATGTATTGCCATGATGTCTGTATTGTATGATGTTTGTCTATTCGTCGTTATTCTGTACATGTATTGCCGTGATGTCTGTATTGTTTGTTGTTTGTCTATTGGTCGTTATTCTGTACATGTATTGCCATGATGTCTGTATTGTATGATGTTTGTCTATTCGTCGTTATTCTGTACATGTATTGCCGTGATGTCTGTATTGTTTGGTGTTTGTCTATTCGTCGTTATTCTGTACATGTATTGCCGTGATGTCGGTATTGTATGGTGTTTGTCTATTCGTCGTTATTCTGTACATGTATTGCCGTGATGTCTGTATTGTTTGTTGTTTGTCTATTCGTCGTTATTCTGTACATGTATTGCCGTGATGTCTGTATTGTTTGTTGTTTGTCTATTCGTCGTTATTCTGTACATGTATTGCCGTGATGTCTGTATTGTTTGTTGTTTGTCTATTCGTCGTTATTCTGTACATGTATTGCCGTGATGTCTGTATTGTTTATTGTTTGTCTATTCGTCGTTATTCTGTACATGTATTGCCGTGATGTCTGTATTGTATGTTGTTTGTCTATTCGTCGTTATTCTGTACATGTATTGCCATGATGTCTGTATTGTTTATTGTTTGTCTATTCGTCGTTATTCTGTACATGTATTGCCGTGATGTCTGTATTGTTTATTGTTTGTCTATTCGTCGTTATTCTGTACATGTATTGCCGTGATGTCTGTATTGTATGTTGTTTGTCTATTCGTCGTTATTCTGTACATGTATTGCCGTGATGTCTGTATTGTATGTTGTTTGTCTATTCGTCGTTATTCTGTACATGTATTGCCGTGATGTCTGTATTGTTTGTTGTTTGTCTATTCGTCGTTATTCTGTACATGTATTGCCGTGATGTCTGTATTGTTTGGTGTTTGTCTATTCGTCGTTATTCTGTACATGTATTGCCGTGATGTCTGTATTGTTTGGTGTTTGTCTATTCGTCGTTATTCTGTACATGTATTGCCGTGATGTCTGTATTGTTTATTGTTTGTCTATTCGTCGTTATTCTGTACATGTATTGCCGTGATGTCTGTATTGTATGTTGTTTGTCTATTCGTCGTTATTCTGTACATGTATTGCCGTGATGTCTGTATTGTTTATTGTTTGTCTATTCGTCGTTATTCTGTACATGTATTGCCATGATGTCTGTATTGTTTGTTGTTTGTCTATTCGTCGATATTCTGTACATGTATTGCCGTGATGTCTGTATTGTTTGGTGTTTGTCTATTCGTCGTTATTCTGTACATGTATTGCCATGATGTCTGTATTGTTTGGTGTTTGTCTTATCGTCGTTATTCTGTACATGTATTGCCGTGATGTCGGTATTGTATGGTGTTTGTCTATTCGTCGTTATTCTGTACATGTATTGCCGTGATGTCTGTATTGTTTGTTGTTTGTCTATTGGTCGTTATTCTGTACATGTATTGCCGTGATGTCTGTATTGTATGTTGTTTGTCTATTGGTCGTTATTCTGTACATGTATTGCCGTGATGTCTGTATTGTTTATTGTTTGTCTATTCGTCGTTATTCTGTACATGTATTGCCGTGATGTCTGTATTGTTTGTTGTTTGTCTATTCGTCGTTATTCTGTACATGTATTGCCGTGATGTCTGTATTGTTTGTTGTTTGTCTATTGGTCGTTATTCTGTACATGTATTGCCGTGATGTCTGTATTGTTTGTTGTTTGTCTATTCGTCGTTATTCTGTACATGTATTGCCGTGATGTCTGTATTGTATGTTGTTTGTCTATTCGTCGTTATTCTGTACATGTATTGCCATGATGTCTGTATTGTTTGGTGTTTGTCTTATCGTCGTTATTCTGTACATGTATTGCCATGATGTCTGTATTGTTTGGTGTTTGTCTATTCGTCGTTATTCTGTACATGTATTGCCGTGATGTCTGTATTGTTTGGTGTTTGTCTTATCGTCGTTATTCTGTACATGTATTGCCGTGATGTCTGTATTGTTTGTTGTTTGTCTATTCGTCGTTATTCTGTACATGTATTGCCGTGATGTCTGTATTGTATGTTGTTTGTCTATTCGTCGTTATTCTGTACATGTATTGCCGTGATGTCTGTATTGTTTGGTGTTTGTCTATTCGTCGTTATTCTGTACATGTATTGCCGTGATGTCTGTATTGTATGGTGTTTGTCTATTCGTCGTTATTCTGTACAT
>CM029598.1:94956207-95112366 GCA_017311375.1 Mytilus coruscus
GAAACATAAACAACCTACACCCAGAAACATAAACAACCTACACCCAGAAACACAAACAACCTACACCCAGAAACATAAACAACCTACACCCAGAAACACAACCAACCTACACCCAGAAACACAAACAACCTACACCCAGAAACACAACCAACCTACACCCAGAAACACAACCAACCTACACCCAGAAACACAACCAACCTACACCCAGAAACATAAACAACATACACCCAGAAACACAACCAACCTACACCCAGAAACACAACCAACCTACACCCAGAAACATAAACAACCTACACCCAGAAACATAAACAACCTACACCCAGTAACACAACCAACCTACACCCAGTAACACAACCAACCTACACCCAGAAACATAAACAACCTACACCCAGAAACATAAACAACCTACACCCAGAAACACAACCAACCTACACCCAGAAACATAAACAACCTACACCCAGAAACATAAACAACCTACACCCAGAAACACAAACAACCTACACCCAGAAACACAAATAACGTACACCCAGAAACATAAACAACCTACACCCAGAAACACAATCAACCTACACCTAAAACACAACCAACCTACACCTAGAAACATAACCACCCTACATCAAGAAAAACAACCAATCAACTCCCAGAACACAAGCTCTTAAATTTCACAGAAAACTAAAAGAGGGAGAAGATATCAAGGGGGGAATAAAAACCAAGTTAAAGAAAGAGACAACTTCACGTGAAAAGAAAATAGACGAACACACAGCTATTAAATTTCGACAAAAAAAAAAGATTCCAACCATAAACCTACGGCGACCTTGGGTGCGTCGGAAGGGTAAGCAGTTAATGTTCAATTAGTTACACCCATAAGCTTTACTTTTTTAATACTATTATTGGTTTTGATCTATTCCTATGATGATATCTGCCGTATTGAGCACTTTCTGTTCAGACGAGTTGATATCTATGATTTACGGTTTTGCATTGTCTTATCGAATTCTCAAGGTTGAGATGAGTTGATATCTTTAATTTCCGGTTTTTAATTGCCATATCGAACTATCTCTGTTGAGATGAACTGATATCCTTGACTGACCTCTCTCTGTTGACTTGATTTCTGGCTTTACATTACCGAATCGAACTCTCTCTGTTGAGATGACTTGATACCCTTGATTTCCAACTTTACATTACCGTATCGAACAATATCTGTTGAGATGACTTGAAATCCTTGATTTCCGGCTTCACATTACGGTATCAAGCTCTCTCTGTTGAAAGGACTTGATATCCTTGATTTCGACTTTACCTTACAGTATCGAACGATATCTGTTCAGATGACTTAATATCCTTGATTTACGACTTTACATTACCGTATCGAACTATATTTGATGAGATGACTTGAAATCCTTGATTTCCGGCTTCAAATTACGGTATCGAGCTCACTTTTTTGAAAGGACTTGATATCCTGGATTTCCGGTTTAACATTACAGTATCGAACTCTCTCTGCTGAAAGGACTTGATATCCTTGATTTCCGGCTTTACATTACAGTATCGAACTCTCTATGTTGAAAGGACTTGATATCCTTGATTTCCGGCTTTACATTACGGTATCGAACTCTCTGTTGAAAGGACTTGATATCTTGATTTCCGGCTTCACATTACGGTATCGAACTCTCTCTGTTGAAAGGACTTGATATCCTTGATTTCAGGCTTTACATTACAGTATCGAACTCTCTCTGTTGAAAGGACTTGATATCCTTGATTTCAGGCTTTACATTACAGTATCGAACTCTCTCTGTTGAAAGGACTTGATATCCTTGATTTCCGGCTTTACATTACGGTATCGAACTCTCTCTGTTGAAAGGACTTGATATACTTGATTTCCGGCTTCACATTACGATATCGAACTCTCTCTGTTGAAAGGACTTGATATCCTTGATTTCCGACTTTACCTTACAGTATCGAACGATATCTGTTCAGATGACTTGATATCCTTGATTTCCTTCTTTACATTACCGCATCGAACTATATTTGTTGAAATGACTAGAAATACTTGATTTCCGACATTACATTACCGTATCGAACTCTCTATTAAAAGGACATGATATCCTTGATTTCCGGTTTAACATTATCATTTCGAACTCTCTCTTTTAAGATGACTTGATATCCTTGATTTCCGGCTGTACATCACCGTATCGAACTCTCTGTGTTGAAAGGAAATTTTATTCTTGATTTCCGGCTTAAAATCCCGTGTCGAACTATCTCTGTCGAGAGGACTTGATGTCCATGATTTCCGACTTAACGTTGCCATATCGAACTATCTCTGTTCAGATGACTTGTTGTCCATGATTTCCGACTTAACATTGCCATATCGAATTATCTCTGTTCAGATGACTTGCTATCCTTAATTTCCGGCTTCACATTAGTGTATCGTACTCCTTCTGTTTATAGAACAAAAACCATTTTTTAACTAATTGATTGAATGTTGTACATGTATTACTTGCACAGGTGCCAACGCAATATGGATATCTCCTATTGTTGTCAATACACCGAAGGGTTACCATGGTTACTGGGCTAAGGATATATACAATTTCAACGAACATTTTGGAACAGAGGAAGATTTTAAATATCTGTTGTCTGAATGCCATAAAAGAGATATATGGGTTATGGTTGATGTGTAAGTTTATGTTATCTGAATAAATATTGTTTAGACTAAGTTTATGTTCTATTTTGTCGTACTTTCATTCCATATTCATCATGTTAATTTTTTCACCATTTCAGTCAGTATATTAAGGAACTGGTCATTTGTAACCTAAAGGAGGGTTGGAGGAAAATAAAGGGGGGGGTGGCGGGGGCTTGAACATTTTGGGGAATGAAAATGGGGGGTGTCAAATTTTTCAATACTTCAGATGGGTGGGCATCGAATAATTTTGGCGACCCACACCCAACTCTTCCCCATGCAATAAAAAAAAACATTTTTTTTTGGCACGATAGACATCAATTTTTGTTTCGCCTCGCTCCGTTCGGCTCATTGGTTGAGATTCAAATCCTATTTTCTACATCTTCATCCAGGAATGTATTTTTATTTGAAGTTAATTAACCAACTTCTTTAATGAAGGATACATGATCATATGAACAATGTGCTGAAATTGAACGAAGGGGTGGTAAACGTCAATCATAACAGGCATATTACTTTGGTCCCTTCTGACGGTGCGATAATATATTTCACAACTTGCTCGCTATGCCTGTGTCTGTAGTTGGTTTTAGATTTCAATGAACATAAGTTATGTATAGCTGGTAAATTAAAAAGCAGGGATTTCGTTACCACATGCAAATTAAAACCTTTCCCAAATTCTTTCATAGATATAAAAATTTGGTTAGAAAATTTGGCTGTACATGTAGAATTCTTATTACAAAAAATTGATATCCCATCTTAATTAGGGCCCCTCCGAATGGCGGACGCCCTATAGTGATCAGTCTGTCCGTCCGTCCGTCCGTCCGTCCGTCCGTCTGTCTGTCCGTCCGTAACAAATCGTGTCCTCTCTATATCATGAGAACCGTTATGATTTCAAAGTTTATACTTGACATGTATATAAACCAACACCAGAGGATGTGTCATAATTTATGTAAAACTTCCTAGGTCAAAGGTCAAGGTCAAAAACTTTGGTTTTAGGGGACAACCCAATGTCCTATGGTTAAGATCGTGTCCGCTCTATATCTTGAGAACCGTTATGATTTCAAAGTTTATACTTGACATGTATATAAACCAACACCAGAGGATGTGTCATAATTTATGTACAACTTCCTAGGTCAAAGGTCAAGGTCAAAAACTTTGATTTCAGTTGACAACCCCATGTCCAATGATAAAGATACAAATTTTTACCACACATTATTCACAGCAGGGCCCACAGAGATGGCTCCCATCTCAATGTTATCTAGTTTATACGGTGATGTTGTTCATAAAGCCCGTAAATTTCGACACATTCCATGTTAACTAATTGATCTTTTGCATACACTTATTCGTAAAGGTTATCAATTTAATACACTGTAGTTAAATCTTTAAATATTGTTTAATAGGTTTACTAACATTGTTTTTGTTTTTGAAAATTGATTAAGTCTTTTTATAGCCGACGTTACAGTATGAGTTTTTTTTCCTTGTTGAATGCCGTACGGTGGCCTATAATTGCTTACTACCACTTTATTTTAACTCTGTTGAAGGCCCTTCATTTTAACTCCGTTGAAGGTCGTACGATGGCCTATAATCGCTTGTTACCACTTCATTTTAACTTTGTTGAAGGACGTACGGTGGCCTTTAATTGCTTACTACCAATCCATTTTAACTTTGTTGAAGGACCTACGGTGGCCTTTAATTGCTTACTACCAATCCATTTTAACTCTGTTTGATAGCTGTCTCATTGGCAATATCATACCATATCTCCTCATTTATATCACAAACAACTTTCCACACTTTAAGCTCTAGATCCACTACTGGTGCAATATTTTATTGAACGAGAATATTTTTGATATATGTTTTGCTTGTCAAACTTTTCATACTAAGCTTACTTTGTAATGGTTACTTGAAATCCTGTCTTTTTTATTTTGAATATTAAAACAAAGTTGTGCCTTGTAGTGTAAACTGAGATTGTATTTTTTATAACATTTAATTATTTATTTTTTTATTAATACTCTGTTTTATTCAACATTCAATTACATCTTGAATAAGTATTAACATCTGTTTCTGCCTGCCTGTTGTTATATACATGCATGTTTCCACGGTACAGCATATATATGTTTTTTCGTAGGAGCTTGTAGTTCAATGGATGTCGTTGGTTCACGTTTGTCATATTTGTTTTTCGTAGATTGTTTTGTTATAAATTAAGCCGTTAGTTTTCTCAATTAAATTGTTTCAAATTTTTCATGTCAGTGCCTTTTATGCCGTCTATACGGTATAGGGTTTTCTCATTGTTGAAAGCCGTACGGTTCCCTATTAATTGCTTACATCCACTTCATTTGAACTTTGGTGGATAGTTGTCTCATTGGCAATCATACCACATTTCCTTTTTATATAGACGGAAATGGTTTGATGCTGTGATTTTCATTTTATCTTTAAAACTACAAAGCGCAAACATCTGAGGAAAAAGGGCAGAAAGTGCAAACATCTGAGGAAAAAGGGCAGAAAGTGCAAACATATGAGGAAAAAGGGTAGAAAGTGCAAACATCTGAGGAAAAAGGGTAAAAGTGCAAACATCTGAGGAAAAAGGGCAGAAAGTGCAAACATATGAGGAAAAAGGGTAGAAAGTGCAAACATCTGAGGAAAAAGGGCAGAAAGTGCAAACATCTGAGGAAAAAGGGGAAAATATATTCAGATGATGGTTTTATTTTACCTTTTATTCTGAATTACTGATAACAACCTACATAGTGATCGCTTGTATATTTGATTTCAGAGTGGGTGGATAACCACCTAGATAATGATCCTTACACATTTGATTTAAAGGGTGAATAACCACCTAGATAATGGTCACTTACACATTTGATATCAGGGTAGCTAACCACCGATATAATCATCACTTACACATTTGATATTAGGGGCTAACCACCTATATAATGATCACTTACACATTTGATTTCAGGGTAGCTAACCAATTAGATCATGAACACTTACACATTTGATTTCAGGGTGGCTAACCACCTACATAGTGATCACTTACACATTTGATTTAAGGGTCACTAAGAACCTAGACAATGACCACTTACACATTTGATTTAAGGGTGGCTAACCACCTAGATAACGGTCACTTACATATTTGATTTAATTGTGGCTAACCATCTAGATAATGATCACTTACACATTTGATTTAATTGTGACTAACCATCTAGATAATGACCACTTACACATTTGATTTAATTGTGGCTAACCACCTAGATAATGACCACTTACACATTTGATTTCAGGGTGGCTAACCACGAAGATAATGACCATTTACACATTTGATATCCGGGTGGCTAACCACCTATATAATGATCACTTACACATTTGATATCAGGGGCTAACCACCTATATAATGATCACTTACACATTTGATATCAGAGGGGCTAACCACCAATAAAATTATCACTTACACATTTGATATCAGGGTAGCTAACCACCTATATAATGATCACTTACACATTTGATATCAGGGTGGCTAACCAGACAATGATCACTTACACATTTGATATCAGGGTGGCTAACCAACTAGACAATGATCACTTACACATTTGATATCAGGTTGGCTAACCACCTATATAATGATCACTTACACATTTTATATCAGATTGGCTAACCACCTATATAATGATCACTTACACGTTTGATATCAGAGGGGCTAACCACCAATAAAATTATCACTTACACATTTGATATCAGGGTAGCTAACCACCTATATAATGATCACTTACACATTTGATATCAGGGTGGCTAACCACCTATACAATGATCACTTACACATTTGATATTAGGGTGCCTAACCAACTATATAATGATCACTTACACATTTTATATCAGATTGGCTAACCACCTATATAATGATCACTTACACATTTGATATCAGAGGGGCTAACCACCAATAAAATTATCACTTTCACATTTGATATCAGGGTAGCTAACCACCTATATAATGATCACTTACACATTTGATATCAGGGGCTAACCACCTATATAATGATCACTTACACATTTGATATCAGGGTGGCTAACCACCTATATAATGATCACTTACACATTTGATATCAGGGTGGCTAACCACCTATATAATGATCACTTACACATTTGATATCAGGGTGGCTAACCACCCATATAATGATCACTTACACATTTGATATCAGGGTGGGTAACCACCTATATAATGATCACTTACACATTTGATATCAGGGTGGCTAACCACCTATATAATGATCACTTACACATTTGATATCAGGGTGGGTAACCACCTATATAATGATCACTTACACATTTGATATCAGGGTGGCTAACCACCTATATAATGATCACTTACACATTTGATATCAGGGTGGCTAACCACCTAGATAATGATCACTTACACATTTGATATCAGGGTGGCTAACCACCCAGATAATGATCACTTACACATTTGATTTCAGGGTGACTAACCACCTAGATAATGATCACTTACACATTTGATATCAGGGTGGCTAACCAACTAGATAATGGTCACTTACACATTTGATTTAAGGGTGGCTAACCACCTATATAATGATCACTTACACATTTGATATCAGGGTGGCTAACCAACTATACAATGATCACTTACACATTTGATATCAGGGTGGCTAACCACGTAGGTAATGACCACTTACACATTTGATATCCGGGTGGCTAACCACCTATATAATGATCACTTACACATTTGATATCAGGGGGCTAACCACCTATATAATGATCACTTACACATTTGATATCAGAGGGGCTAACCACCAATAAAATTATCACTTACACATTTGATATCAGGGTAGCTAACCACCTTTATAATGATCACTTACACATTTGATATCAGGGTGGCTAACCAGACAATGATCACTTACACATTTGATATCAGGGTGGCTAACCAACTAGACAATGATCACTTACACATTTGATATCAGGTTGGCTAACCACCTATATAATGATCACTTACATTTTATATCAGATTGGCTAACCACCTATATAATGATCACTTACACATTTGATATCAGGGTGGCTAACCAACTATACAATGATCACTTACACATTTGATATCAGGGTGGCTAACCACCTATATAATGATCACTTACACATTTGATTTCAGGGTGCCTAACCAACTATATAATGATCACTTACACATTTGATATCAGGGTGGCTAACCACCTATATAATGATCACTTACACATTTGATATCAGGGTGGCTAACCAGCTAGATAATGATCACTTACACATTTGATATCAGGGTGGCTAACCAACTAGATAATGATCACTTACACATTTGATATCAGGGTGGCTAACCAGCTAGATAATGATCACTTACACATTTGATATCAGGGTGGCTAACCAACTAGATAATGACCACTTACACATTTGATATCAGGGTGGCTAACCAGCTAGATAATGATCACTTACAGATCTGATATCAGGGTGGCTAACCAACTAGATAATGATCACTTACACATTTGATATCAGGGTGGCTAACCACGTAGATAATGATCACTTACACATTTGATTTCAGGGTGCCTAACCAACTATATAATGATCACTTACACATTTGATATCAGGGTGGCTAACTACCTATATAATGATCACTTACACATTTGATATCAGGGTGGCTAACCACCCATATAATGATCACTTACACATTTGATATCAGGGTGGCTAACCAACTAGATAATGATCACTTACACATTTGATATCAGGGTGGCTAACCAACTAGATAATGACCACTTACACATTTGATATCAAGGTGGCTAACCAGCTAGATAATGATCACTTACAGATCTGATATCAGGGTGGCTAACCAACTAGATAATGATCACTTACACATTTGATATCAGGGTGGCTAACCAGCTAGATAATGATCACTTACACATTTGATATCAGGGTGGCTAAAAAGATCAATACTTGCAGAATTGGTCAACAACTGTTCAAGAATGTAGTAAACTGTCTTTTTATTGTAGATTTAGATTAACTTTTTGTATTGAAAAATATCTTTCTTTTAGCAATAATGTTTGTCTGTTAACAAAGTTATGTAGTGGAACATTAAAATTAAATATTGAAGTTGGTCGTTATAATAATATTCCAAGAGAAAATCGTTTATGTGAATGCTGTAAAATGTGTGTTATTGAAGATGAATACCATTTTGTTCTTGTTTGTCTAGCTTATAGATCTGTTCGAACACATTTTTCACCAAAGTATTAATGTTCTTGGCTTAATAATCACAAACTATTGTATATACTACAAGCTTCTAGTAAGTCTCTTACTATCAAATTATGTAATTATGTAAAAGCTGCATGGAATATTCGATCTAATATAGTCTCATAACTGTATATGTCATTGTATTATACTATGGTTCTCTGCTGTCTATCCATGTTTTATATTATGTAATATATGTTGTTAATTTTGCCATAGCATGTCTATGCTTTTGCAATAAAGATTCATTCATTCATTCAACCACCTAGATAATGATCACTTACACATCTGATTTCAGGGTGGCTAACCAACTAGATAATGATCTCTTACACATCTGATATCAGGGTGGTTAACCAACTAGATAATGATCACTTACACATCTGATTTCAGGGTGGCTAACCAACTAGATAATGATCTCTTACACATCTGATTTCAGGGTGGCTAACCAACTAGATAATGATCACTTACCCATTTGATTTCAGGGTGGCTAACCACATGGGATATACAGGTGGTTGTTGTTGAATATTGATTGTGACAAACAACAGCTTGTCAATTTTACAGGGTTTAATCCATTTAATAGATCTGAGGATTATCACAGTCTCTGTGAAATAATGAACTGGAAAAATCAAACTGAGGTAAGGAAGGAATGATGATATTAAAATTAAGGGAACAGTATATGAGACATGAAATTAAATAGCTACACGTGAGAGGGGAACTGTATACGTATGAGAGACATAAGATTTAAAAGCTACACGTGACAGAAAAGGGCAGTATGATAGACATGAGATTTAATAGCTACACGTGAGAGGGAGGCACAGTATCAGAAACAGGAGATTTATAGATACACATGAGAGGGTGAACAGTATAAGAGACGCTACCCGTGAGAGAAAAGAATAGTATGATATACATGATATTTAATAGCTACACGTAAGAGAAAGGAACAGTATCAGAGACATGAGATTTAATAGCTACACGTGAGAGGGAGGAACAGTATCAGACATGAGATTTAATGGCGACAAGTAAGAGGGAGAAACAGTATGAGAGACATGAGATTTAAAAGCTACACGTGAGAGGGAGAAATAGTATCAGATACATGAGATTTATTATCTACATAAGAGAGGAAGGAACAGAATCAGAGACATGAGATTTAATAGCTACACATGAGAAAGGGAAACAGTATCAGAGACATGAGATTTAATAGCTATACGTGAGAGAGAGGAACAGTATCAGATACATGAGATTTATTATCTACATATGAGAGGAAGGAACAGAATCAGAGACATGAGATTGAATAGCTACACATGAAAAAGGGGAACAGTATCAGAGACATGAGATTTAATAGCTATATGTGAGAGAGAGGAACAGTATCAGATACATGAGATTTAATATCTACAAGTAAGAGGGAGGAACAATATGAGAGACATGAGATTTAATAGCTACACGTGAGAGGGAGTCACAGTATCAGAAACAGGAGATTTAATAGCTACACATGAGAGGGAGAACAGTATTAGAGACGCTACACGTGATAGAAAAGGATAGTATGATAAACATGATATTTAATAGCTACACGTAAGAGGGAGGAACAGTATCAGAGACATGAGATTTAATAGCTACACGTGAGAGGGAGGAACAGTATCAGAGACATGAGATTTAATGGCGACAAGTAAGAGGGAGAAACAGTATGAGAGACATGAGATTTAATAGCTACACGTGAGGAGGAAAAATAGTATCAGATACATGAGATTTATTTTCTACATATGAGAGGAAGGAACAGATTCAGAGACATGAGATTTAATGGCGACAAGTAAGAGGGAGAAACAGTATGAGAGACATGAGATTTAATAGCTACACGTGAGGGGGGAAAATAGTATCAGATACATGATATTTATTATCTACACATGAGAGGAAGGAACAGAATCAGACATGAGATTTAATAGCTACACATGAGAAAGGGGAACAGTATCAGAGACATGAGATTTAATAGCTATACGTGAGAGAGAGGAACAGTATCAGATACATGAGATTTAATATCTACAAGTAAGAGGGAGGAACAGTATGAGAGACGTGAGATTTAAAAGCTACACGTGAGAGGGAAGAGCAGTATGAGAGACATGAGATTTAATAGCTACACGTGAGAGGGAGGCACAGTATCAGAAACAGGAGATTTAATAGCTACACATGAGAGGGAGAACAGTATTAGAGACGCTACACGTGATAGAAAAGGATAGTATGATAAACATGATATTTAATAGCTACACGTAAGAGGGAGGAACAGTATCAGCGACATGAGATTTAATAGCTACACATGAGAGGGAGGAACAGTATCAGAGACATGAGATTTAATAGCTGCACATGAGAGGGAGGAACAGTATCAGAGACATGAGATTTAATGGCTACAAGTAAGAGGGAGAAACAGTATGAGAGACATGAGATTTAATAGCTACACGTAAGAGAAAGGAACAGTATCAGAGACATGAGATTTAATAGCTTCACATGAGAGGGAGGAACAGTATCAGAGACATGAGATTTAATGGCTACAAGTAAGAGGGAGAAACAGTATGAGACATGAGATTTAATAGCTACACGTGAGGAGGAAAAATAGTATCAGATATATGAGATTTATTATCTACACATGAGAGGAAGGAACAGAATCAGAGACATGAGATTTAATAGTACACATGAGAAGGGGGACAGTATCAGAGACATGAGATTTAATAGCTTTACGTGCGAGAGAGGAACAGTATCAGATACAGGAGATTTAAACTACAAGTAAGAGGGAGGAACAGTATGAGAGACGTGAGATTTAAAAGCTACACGTGAGAGAAAAGAGCAGTATGAGAGACACGAGATTTAGTACCTGCGAGTCATAGGGAGGAACAGTATCAGGGACATGAGATTTGAAGTCAGGAGACGTAAAAGCTACACATGAGAGAGAGGAGAAGTATCAGAGTCAAAAGATGTAATAACTACACATTAGAACGAGGTGTAGAATGCAACCCAGCTTTTCCGATTGTTTTCACTCTCATTTTGTCCGTTTTATTTCTCGACGCGTTAGATATTAACTGAATATCGATAGACTACGTTTAAAATTGTAGGTTGAATTATGTCGTCTTGCCAAGCTTCCTGACCTAAATCAGTCAGACCAGTATGTCAGATCTATTTTGCTTAATTGGATAAGCGACTTAACAAAGAAATATGGAATCGATGGTTACAGAATAGACACAGTCACAGAGGTAGGGTTGATTCAGGCACAGTCAAACATGTAGACTCGCAGACAAAATCTTTATATAGGCACAGTCAAACAGGTAGGCACACAGACATAAGGTTGAATTAGGCACAGTCACAGAAAATGTACCCTACAAAATACCTCGATGAGCCTGACTGAAAAGGCAAACACAAATGTAAATATGCACGAGATTTAATTAACCAACTACCTTCATAGACCGCAAACAGAAACCAAATGTATTTATGACACACGACTGGCTAGAAGCATAGGACATCATCATTATTTTACGTCCACGACCGAGCAATTAAACTAAACACACAAAAATCGAAAGTACTTCAAAATGTTTACCGGATATAGAGGTATTCCATATTAGTCTTGTTCCATTTTCATAAGGTTTCATATAAAGAGCTCTAAATAATCTGAGATTTTGGTTTTATTACTCCATTATTATTTTTTAAACTATTGGTTATGCTTATGTTAGGTCTTTAAACCGGACTGAATCTGAATCTTACTCTTAGGAAGTCTTGACAAATGGGTGCAGAACCTTAAAATAGTATTCAGCAGCTGTGAAATGATACATGTAACCTTTTCTCGTTAAAACTTTAATGATAAACGTGCATTTAAATCATCATAACGATAAACGTGCATTTAAATCATCATAACAAGGTACCGATAAGTTATTGCAAAGATAATTGAATAACGGAAAATAGAAAGTTAGCGGGAAAGACACGATTGTTGCCATAAGTAGAGGTGGTCAGCCTACCCTTCAAAAGCACCTGATATCACGATCAGTTTTTGATGGGGTTCGTGTTGATCAGTCTTTAGTTTTCTATGTAGTTTTGTAAGCGTAATGTTTTGTAAACTTGTTTGTCTTTTCATTTTTTTTACCATGGCGTTGTCAATCTTTCTTGTTGCCTTTTTTTTTACCATGGTGTTGTCAGTCTTGTTCCTTTTTTTGCCATGGCGTTGTCAGTCTTGATCCCTTTTTTTGCCATGGCGTTGTCAGTCTTGTTCCCTTTTTTCCCATGGCGTTGTCAGTCTTATTCCCTTTTTTTGCCATGGCGTTGTCAGTTTTGTTCCCTTTTTTGCCATGGCGTAGTCAGTTTTCTTCCCTTTTTCTATGGCGTTGTCAGTCTTGTTCCTTTTTTTGCCATGGCGTTGTCAGTCTTGTTCCCTTTTTACCATGGCGTTGTCAGTCTTGTTCTCTTTTTGTCTTGGCGTTGTCAGTCTTGTTTCTTATTACCTTTTACCATGGCGTTGTCAGTCTTGTTCCTTTTTCCCATGGCGTTGTCAGTCTTATTCCCTTTTTGCCATGGCGTTGTCAGTCTTATTCCATTTTTGCCATGGCGTTGTCAGTCTTGTTCCTTTTTGGCATGACGTTGTCAGTCTTGTTCCTTTTTACCGTTGCTTTGTCAGACTTGTTTCCTTTTTCTATGGTGTTGTCAGTCTTGTTCCTTTTTGCCATGGCGTAGTCAGTCTTCTTCCCTTTTTCTATGGCGTTGTTAGTCTTGTTCGTTTTTTTGCCATGGCGTTGTCAGTCTTGTTCCTTTTTAACCATGGCGTTGTCAGTCTTGTTCTCTTTTTGTCATGGCGTTGCCAGTCTTGTTTCTTATTACCTTTTTACCATGGCGTTGTCAGTCTTGTTCCTTTTTAACCATGGCGTTGTCAGTCTTGTTCTCTTTTTTGTCATGGCGTTGTCAGTCTTGTTTCTTATTACCTTTTTACCATGGCGTTGTCAGTCTTGTTCCTTTTTGCCATGGCGTAGTCAGTCTTGTTTTTTTTTTGTCATGGCGTTGTCAGTCTTGTTCCCTTTTTTTTTGTCATGGCGTTGTCAGTCTTGTTCCCTTTTTTTTTACATGGCGTTGTCAGTCTTGTTCCCTTTTTTTTTACATGGCGTTGTCAGTCTTTTTCCCTTGGTATCTTCCGGATGTTTTTTCTTATTTACAATTGAGGCTCTTAATAATCCAATTCTTATTAAATTTCATAAAATTATCTTGTCTTGTAGGAAATGACAAAATTTCAAATGTTAAAAAAATAAACGAACAATAAAAAAAAAGAGATTAAGCATTTGTGCAAATGTCCAGTTCCTTTTACTCAATCAGAACTAACGCAATCTACCGATGGAGAAAGAGTGAAGCACACTTATAATCAGATTTTAGCTAGCTATCAGTGTTGACTGTTACTGTTTGTTTTAATTTTAGGTGGCAAAAGACTTCTGGTCAGAATTCCAGGTCGCTGCAGGCGCTTTCTGCCTGGGGGAGGCAAGCAGTGATAATATAACGTACACAGCTGAGTACCAAGGCCCGTTAAATGCTGTTCTCAACTTCCCTCTTTACTATACGATGAAAAGAGTGTTTACAGAGAACCAGTCAATGAAAACTCTACAGACTACATTAGACCAAGAGGTATAACTACCCAGAACGTCATTACACAGTACTACAGACCACATCTACCACTTACATCTGACCCTCCGTATACACAAAGACACAAAACTCTACAGACCACATTAGACCAAGAGGTATACCTACCCAGAACGTCATTACACAGTACTACAGACCACATCTACCACTTACATCCGACCTCCGTATACACAAAGACACAAAACTCTACAGACTACATTAGACCAAGCGGTATACCTACCCAGAACGTCATTACACAGTACTACAGACCACATCTACCACTTACATCAGACCCTCCGTATACACAAAGACACAAAACCCTACAGACTACATTAGACCAAGCGGTATAACTACCCAGAACGTCATTACACAGTACTACAGACCACATCTACCACTTACATCCGACTCCTCCGTATACACAAAGACACAAAACTCTACAGACTACATTAGACCAAGCGGTATACCTACCCAGAACGTCATTACACAGTACTACAGACCACATCTACCACTTACATCCGACTGCTCCGTATACACAAAGACACAAAACTACAGACTACATTAGACCAAGCAGTATAACTACCCAGAACGTCATTACACAGTACTACAGACCACATCTACCACTTACATCCGACTCCTCCGTATACACAAAGACACAAAACTCTACAGACTACATTAGACCAAGCGGTATAACTACCCAGAACGTCATTACACAGTACTACAGACCACATCTACCACTTACATCCGACTCCTCCGTATACACAAAGACACAAAACTCTACAGACTACATTAGACCAAGAGGTATAACTACCCAGAACGTCATTACACAGTACTACAGACCACATCTACCACTTACATCCGACTACTCCGTATACACAAAGAAAAAAACCCTGATCAGATAACCTGAACTAATACAGCCACAAATTGTCAAAAATGTGCATGGTGGGGTAAAACCAGTTTTACGTGCACACAAACCTATTGCCTATCTAGATCATTTGTCGTAAAGGAAAAACACACAATGAAAAAAAAAAATGCACATTCCCACTACCACTATTTAGATCAATGAAATAAAAGACGGCACATGGTTTGGAAATCAGGGTCATGGTTTTTTCGTTTGAATGTTTCACATTTTGTAATGTCGGGCCTTTTATAGTTGACTATACGGTATAGCTTTTTTTCATTGTTGAAGGCCTACAGTGACCTTTACAGAGTTGCTTAAATCTGTTTCATTTGGACTATGTTGGATAGTTTTATCATTGGCAATCATGCCATCTTCTTATTTTATACTAATTGTCTAACCTTGTTCAAACTTTTCGTAAGACTGCGAGCTTCAACCTCAGATTTAGTGCAATGGTATTTTAATAACTGAAAAAATCTGCCTTGAAACGTATAATTTTAATTACGCCAGTGAGGCTACATGGTGAATGGTATTCTCGGTGAAAACATTAGATACCGATTTCCGTGCGTGCGCCGCCTAGTGGTACTGATGAAAACATTAGATACCGATTTCCGTGCGTTCGCCGCCTAGTGGTACTAATGAAAACATTAGATACCGATTTCCGTGCGTGCGCCGCCTAGTGGTACTGATCAAAACATTAGATACCGATTTCTGTTCGTGCGCCGCCTAGTGGTACTGATCAAAACATTAAATACCGATTTCTGTGCGTGCGCCGCTTATTGTTACTAATGAAAACATTAAATACCGATTTCCTTGCGTGCGCCACCTGGTGGTACTGATAAAATCAAACTTTAGATATCGATGTCCGTGCGTGCGTCGCCTTGTTCGTGCGTGCGCCGCCTAGTTGTACTGATAAAACATTATATACCGATTTCCGTGCGTGTGCCACATGTTTTTGAAAACGTACTTCGTCATGTAAACCCCAAAGTCAATGTTTAAGATCTATTGTAAATATTTATTATAAATGATAAATAAATTATGTAAAATTAGAGCTTGTCATAGTGTAAAGACATTCCTGTTTATTGTTGAAGACTGCAAGTTGACCATTAGATGAATCTTGTTTATTTTGTCGTTGGGTTGCTGTTTCATTTGCATATTGTTTAAAATGTGACTTTTTCTTGTATTTTCAGAGAATGAAATTCGAAGACATAACAGTTCTTGGAAATTTTTAGATAACCATGACTTTCAAAGATTTCTCAGTATATCACCAAATATAACGTTGTTAATGAATAACTTGGCATATGTCTTATTATCACAGGTAAGAACGATTTACCATGACACACCTCTTTAAGATTTATAGTATAGTTAATACCATATTATCAGATAAATGTATAGTACACATATAGAATGTACAACAGGGTAGGATGTTAAAGTTAACAACGGACATATGTTACAGCTTCATAAATATATAAACATTTAACGTATACAGTCAATTTTCTTCTGAAGAACCCGTTATGGTTCTCGTGAAATGTTCGGGTGAATAAAACGTAAAAATTAAAAGCCCTTGGTTCAAAAGCCTCTTAGAAATAAAACATGAAAATCGTGATCGGGAACGCAAGCCCAGCAATATTGTATCAACAACGAGATTTTTGCGCCATATAGAGGTGCAGCTTGAATTTTCCTACATTTAAGATGGAAAGTTTACAATGGGAAAATCGAAGTTATCTCTGTACTCGTATAGTCTCAGCGAGAAGACATATTCAACTAATAGAAAACCTTCAACTCATATGTTTACTTTAGTTTTATTTATCTTTAGTTCAAATCTGTTCTTAGGGTATTCCTATAATTTATTATGGCACAGAGCAAGTTTTCAATGGTGGAAACGATCCAGAAAACCGAGAAGTTTTATGGCCACATTACAACCAAAAGTCACGGTTATATAAGGTACATATGTTAATCAATAAGGAGATATAGGTTATACATCAATGAGAAATCAACCCACAACTTAAATCTATATACCAGTATAGAAATCAACATACAGTAATAAACAATAGAATGTTATTTGTACAACTCGTCCAGCTCTACCTCATGTACGTCCTATCGAGTCTTGAAAAAATTATGTATAAATCAAACAGAGACCATCAGATTCCCCAAAATGGCAAAAACATTATTAAATAACAATAGAGAACCACTGACAAGGCTAATGACTTGTGATATGCACATGAACACGTATAAAAGGAAGTTACACATAGGAATGTACAATAGTAAGGAACACATATGAATGAACAGTAGGATGGTTCACATAGGAATTTACAATGGGAACGTCCACTTAGAAATGTACAATAGGATGATACACATAGGAATATACAATAATATTGTACACACGAGAATGTAAAATAGGAAGGTACACATAGGAATATACAATTGTAAGGTACACATATGAATGTACAATAGGGTGGTTCACATAGTAATGTACAATGAATTCAGTCGATGAGAAGGCCACTCCAATGTGTAGCATTAAAGCATCGGTAATGTAAAGATACGAAGGTCACTCCATTGTGTTTCATTAAGTCATCAGTAATGTAAAGATACGAAAACCACTCCAATGTGTCTCAGTAAGTCATCAGTAATGTAAAGATATGAAGGCCACTCCAATGTGTATCATTAAGGCAACAGTAATTTAAAAATACGACGGCCTCTCCAGTATGTCTCATTAAGTCATCAGGAATGTAAAGATACGAAGTTCACTCTTATGTGTCTCATTAAGTCATCAGTAATGTAAAGATACTAAGGCCTCTCCAATATGTCTCATTAAGTCACCAGGAATGTAAAGATACGAAGGCCACTCCAATATGTCTCTTTAAGTCATCAATAATGTAAAGATACGAAAGTCACTCAAATGTGTATCATTAAGTCATCATTAATATAAAGATACGAAAACCACTCCAATGTGTCTCATTAAGTCATCAGTAATGTAAAGATACAAAAGTCACTCCAATGTGTCTCATTAAGTCATTAGAAATGTAAAGATACGAAAGCCACTCCAATGAGTCTCATTAAGTCATCAGTAATGTAAAGATGCGAAAGCCACTCCAATGTGTCTCATTAAGTCATCAGTAATGTAAAGATGCGAAGGCCACTCCAATGTGTCTCATTAAGTCATCAGTAAAGTAAAGATACGAATGCCATTCCAATGTGTCTCATTAAGTCATCAGTAATGTAAAGATACGAAAACCACTCCAATGTGTCTCATTAAGTCATCAGTAATGTAAAGATACGAAAGCCACTCCAATGTGTTTTATTAAGTCATTAGTAATGTAAAGTTACGAAGGCCACTCCCATGTGTCTCATTAAGTCAATGTGTCTACTTAAGTCACCGGTGATGTAAAGACACGAAAGCCACTCCAATGTGTCTCATTAAGTCATCACTAATGTTAAGATACGAAAGCCACTCCAATGTGTCTCATTAAGTCATCAGTAATGTAAAGATACGAAAGCCACTCCAATGTGTCTCATTAAGTCATCAGTATGGAAATATAAGTCACTCCAATGTGTCTGTTATAAGTGATTTTACTGGTGACTTCTGTGTAAGATTTTACCTCTACATGATCTTTTGTCCCATTTACTCTATGTTTTAAATGGAACCTTTCTTTTTTTGTTGGTTACAGTTTATTTCGCAACTGTCACTCTTTAGAAGAAGATCTGATTTGTATTTTTCCTCAGACCAACAGACAGTGGTGTATGCAGCTGATGATTATTTTGTATTCTCTCGTGGGGATAAACACCAGGTATTGATTATACATAGAGTGAGGTGTGTGGTTTAGTAACTAAGACAGTAACCAAACGACATACAAAGGTAAAAATAGACAATTGTATACGCCAATAAAACAGCGACCAAACGACATCATAAGGTAAAACAATCATGTTATGTAATTAAACACGAAATTCACCGAACAAAAAATACCATACAATCGTAGGTTCTCAGTATGCATTAAACTTGCAGCTCGCATAGCACGTTGATATACGTATCATAGTTTTGTCAATTGGAGTATTTCATGGACACCGTCACTACAATTTATGTAAAAAACGGACACTTTCGCGTTTTGTGATTTTCAAAGGCAAAACCTTTAAACAGTGAAAACGAGAAATCGCGAAATTGGCCGCATTCGGCCTCAATTGTATTGCCATTTTTAATTTGCATTTCAGTGATGAATCGAGAAAATGCCAAAAATTTCCAGTGGATTAAAATTATCGGCATGATACTAATGAAAAGCCATGGGTTGAAAGAATATCTTCAGAAAACATTCACAGATCGTATAAGGAGAAGCAACTTAAAACAACACAAGACAAACAGTCCAGATCTGTTCAATTTTAGTTGTTGTAATTGATTTATTTTGCAAATGACAACATTTTAATATAATATTTATATGTTCTCTTTTATGTTTGTTTCTAGATTTTGATATTTATTTCAAACAAAATCTCCGATGGAAATCTGACAAAGAAGTTCCCAGTGAATGTATATACGGATGGGACAGGTATAATAATGTTATTTTGAGTAAGAGCAAGCTTTTCATGTCAATTATAATTACTGTTTTATTGGATAAGTTCCTAGCAAATAGCCTCTACACAGGAAAAAAGCAGGTTTACAGATACCATATATAGACTTTTGAATACTTTCAAACACAGTAGGTATCGACATCTTATCTGTAAATAATGTCTTTTTCTCATATTACGGTTATTGTTATGTCATTAACAGTATAATAGCACTGAAAAATGATGTGCACAAAGAAGGGAAATTTCTAAAAACCTTGCGGCATTCCAAAAATTGTAAATCTTATTTTTTGTCAAATTTGGCCTTGAATGATATTAGTAATCAAGATGAATAAATAAGTCAGTATGAGTATCCGAAAGGTTATGTACGTGACTTTATTATCGACATAATATCATAGCATCAAAGTGAATAAAATTGATAGATTTTATGAAAATTAACCGAGTTACACAAAATTCACTGCAAAATGGCATTTCTACTTTTACATGTTTTACAACACAATCATGAACAATAATTAATTATATTGATTGGGTTTTTTTTCAGTCCTTGTAAACATTGAAAATGACAGAGACTCAATTGAAGTAACAAACCGTATGATCAAGATAGAGTTTTTTAAGAATATGCCAAAAGTTTACAGACTACAAATAAATACCAACAGCGGTGATCCAGTTCGTGTATCCATTATTATGATAATACTGGCGTCTTTGGTAACACTTGGTATCTATTGGGTAGCACCATAGTAAGATACCAACAGCAGGAATCCATTTCGTGTATCCATTATTATGCCAATATTGTCGTCATTGGTAACACTTTTGGATAGCACCATAGGAAATTTGTCTTTTTTGTAAAAATGTATATATTTATAATGAGTATGCAGACGTCCTGGGATCTATATATATGTAATTGTCTTCTATCCTATATCTATTTCCTAATCATAACAATAAGTATCGTACAGAGTGCATAATAAACCTTCTTTGTGATAATAATATTGTTTCCATCAAATGAAATAAATACTTTAATGTTAATTCTAATGTGTCCGTCAATATAAAGCCTTGTGAATTTTTTTATGGATTCAATCATATCCGTAAAATAGAGCATAGTAAAACTTTGCTGTTGATTCTATCGTGTCCGTAAAATAAAGCATACTATATTTTTTTGTTGTTTCTTTCGTATCTTATTAGCAGAAAATGATAGATCTTTTATATTGATTCAATGCTGTCTATTAAGCATACAGCCGTGTAGATCTAACATCCGATTCGTTACTTTGTGTATTTTGTTAATTTGTGCTTTGTATCTGATTAGTCAAAGGCTTTCCAACTGATTTTTACAGTTTTTTCTTATTTCGAGCCATTACAACACTGTAACCAGTTAAATCGATTGAGCAGCTTTCTAACATGTTTAACCTCAACACATTCCTCATAGATGCCTGTCAATTAAGTGGTTGTAATTGGTTGCTGTCTGTCTCATTTGCTTTACGTTAATCAGGCCACGTCGTTGGGTTTTGTCGTTTGGTATTTTTGGTGGGGACTTCAATAGATGACGATATATACGGTATGAAACAGTTTTGTTTCTTGTAGAAGACATATTGTTGCTAACATCCACGCCTAACTGGACTATACGATAAGAAAGCTCAAGTAGATTGGAATAATTAATTAAGAGTTTTCAACTATTGTGGATAGTTCAGTGTCTTCTTGGCAGGTGAATTATATCACACCTCATTATTTTTGCATAGCAAGAATGTTGCAGTTATTTTATCGTGTCTATCAAACCAAGAACGGTGAATCCATTGAATTCAACAAAAAGAGCATGGTCAATCTTTGAGGGGATCATATTGTTAATAAAAATAAACCGTAGAGGTCAAACCCTGAACAGTTGGGGCAAGTTTGGACACAATATTCAAGCTAGATACTGTCTGAATTTGGATTGTGATAAAAAATTTACATAATATAGGTTTCTGACACAAAATAATTGTGGTCAAAGACCTTAAACATTTGAAATGGGACATTTCATTTTCCTAGTATGGTCTGGTATGTCTGATAATCAAAATCTAACAACACGATTAGATTCAGCATATAAATAAAAAAAAACACCAAAAATTTAATTTTAGTTGAAGTCAAACAAAGTTTAATTTTGGACCCTTCAAACCTTAAAATAAAAAAAAATCTAAATGCACAATAAGATTCAGCATATCATAGAGCCGCAATTATTCAGTTTTTCTTTGAAATCAAAACAAAGTTTCATTTTGGACCCTTTGGACCTCAATGTAGACCAATTTAAAAATGGGACCCAATATCCAAAATAGTAATACAAGGTTAGAACCCCAAAAAATGAAAGACTTTACATTAATACCGTTGAAATTAGTTAAAAGATTTGTATTTATTTTTAATTGACGATTTCTTGCTATTGCGCTATACTGTGCTGTTGCACAATACTTCGTTAAAATTGAGAATGGAAATAGGGAATGTGTCAAAGAGAACAACCCGACCAAAGAGGAGAAACAGCCGAAATCCATCAATAGGTCTTCAACACAGAAAGAAAATCCTGCGCCCGGAGGCAGACTTCAGCTGGTCCCCTAAACAAAAAATGTGTACTAGTTCAGTGAAAATGGACGTCATACTAAAAAAGAAAACATATGAATGAACTAAAATTAAAAAAAAAAAACATCCTAGAATAACAAAGGTCAGCTAGAGTCTCCTGACTTTGGACAGGCGCAAAATGCGGCGGGGTTAATCATGTTTAGTGAGATCTCAACCGTCCCCCTATACCTCTAAACGGGGCAATGTAGAAAAAACAAACACACAGCAATACGCACAGTAAAACTCAGTTTTAAAGAAGTCCGAGTCCGATTTCAGAATAGGTAACAAAATAAACTAAGCAAAATGACATTGATACATAAATTAACACAGGACTACTAGCAGTTACTGACATGCCAGCTCCAGAACTCAATTAAACTGGTTGAAAGCTTATGTAGTCTGTTATATATAATAAATCACACATCCTGTTTTGTGTGTATCTCCTGCCATATCAGTATTTGTTGCTTTTATATAAAAATCAGAAATAATTAATGTAAAAATGGAATATTTATGAGAAAAAAAATCCCCCATACAAATTTTTAAAAATTTAAATGTTGAAAAATCTTGAAGAAAAAAGGTATGAACCTCCCCACCCCCGAAAAAATGAAAAAAAATCCCCCTCCCCAAAAATTTTTTTTTTTTAATTTCAAAAATTTTGAAGATAAAAAATAGGAACCCCAAAAAATAAATTGAAACCCCCCCAAAAAAAACCTTTTTGAAACTCAATTTTTTTTAAAATTTTGAAGATTATTTTCTTTTCAGGAGAAATGTACAATTTCAAAGAGTTGCATAAACTGGACCACAAGTGATTTTCTGAAAACTAGAAAAATGCTTGTTTTTGACCCCCTTTTTTCCCCTTAGATATCGGAGCACCCGTGTCACACGGTATTAAAAGCCCATACTTTTACTGGTATAATTAATTTAAAAGTAAAATAATAAAATAATAAAAGGGTCTATATACAGTCTGGCATAAGTATTTTAATGTTTAAAATGTCTTAAAAATAGAAAGGATCTACACCTAAATGTAAAAATAAAACAAAACACCATAATCGAGCTTTATTTGCACCTATTAGTGCGAGTGAATCATTTACATAGTGCCTATTTAAAATACACAGAGTTTGATCTTCTTATTCCTTATGGGATAGAAGTTTAAAACTTATAAAATACAGTTTGTTTATCCATTCATATATGCTAAAAGGTTGAGGAGTAAATAAAACTTATAAAATCTAAAATATCTTATTTTTTTAGATTTTGTTTCATTGAGGGAAACAATGACTAATACATTAACAATTCTATTCAACATTGATAAAAATAAAGTGAATAGTTAAAACTTCTAAAATAAGTTATTTGTCTTAGATTTAAATCCTTAAGTTGGATTATATTTAAGTGTTGATGAATATCCATTTTATGGTCAAAGTTAACACTACTAGACTTGGACTCAGATTTTTTTTTTTAACCATTGTCTAAATTATTTGTTTTAAATGTTTAGTATTTTGTTTTCTAGGCCAATTTAACCCCTTATATGATGTTTGATTACTTGCACCCAGGGTCCTTTGCCACATTCTGTCCTGTTACAACTAATCGTTGATGGAGTAATGTTCTTGTAATGTGGAGATGACAACATAGCTTTCTGCTTATCTTTTCTATTTCTATTGCACTTTCTTGGTTGATATTAAGAATATTCATTTCCAATTGTGTACAGTCTATGATTGTTTGCACTAAAAGCTCACTGATTAAAATTAAATATTTTATGTAGGTACTCCTATCATAGTATTACTCAAAACATTGCTATACATTCATAAAATACAAAACATAAACTTTTCCCACCTTGAAATCGTATTTTGCAGAATTTAAACTACCAAACATTTTTGACAGTTGGCGGGTAATTATGTATCGTTTACATTAGAGACAACCCTCACTTCCGGGGCAAAGTAAACAACTGTGCCGACCTCAAATGAGCAGCAAGCTGAGAAAATACATAGCCCAACAACCACAAATCCCAAAAGGATTCAGGTATAGAACACCTATATTAATATCAGACAGTAAAGGTTATACAATACGAAACGCCTGTGCACAAAAAGGAATTTCCCATCGAATCGTGGTGTTAAGCAGGTGCACGTACATCAGAACTCGTTGATATTATCCAAGAACGGATAGAAAAGAAATAAAACGCCATAATCAGATCGTCAGGAACCTGTGATTTGACCATCAAAAAGGCGGATCTCAGTGGCGTAGCTTGCCCTCTGATATTACCGAGGCAGGGGTCTGGGGCGCAGCCCAGAAGCTATAGAGGTTTTACCATTTGAAAACGAAAAAAAACATTAAAGTTATAGCAGTTGTTTTACTTTATTCAACATAATAATGCTAATATGTTTTAACAATAGCTACATATATTTACAATATGTCAAGTTCCGATGTTACTTTTTCCTTTCTCTTTGTTTATAAGAGATATTGAATACTAGTGGTTTAAAATACCATAATCATGTGTGCTTTAGATTTATTTCTGAAAGTTGAATTCTGTAATATGTTTTAAATTTTGATACTAAAAATCCTCTACATGTGCAAAACACCAATTCTTCTATTTCCACTAGCGTCAAACTTGTCCAATACAAGGTTTCGGTCAATGTCTTTATCTTTGTGGATGTGCATTAAGGCCAGTCCGTTCGATCGATGATCAGTCATTGTTGTCCGGTTCCATAGTTTAAGTCTTCTTAGTGCAGAAAAGGATCTTTCGCACGGAACGGAACCTACTGGCATCGTAAGAAACAGATGAAATATTGTATTTATATTAGGGTAGTAGTCTGAATCAGCTAGAATTAACGATTCAGAAAGCGATGTAGGTGGATCCTTAAGGTGATTACAGAAAGCCATCCACCGCTGAATTTCCATATAATACGTATCCCCATCTGGTAAATCTGAACTGTACCATTCATATATCTTTGCTGTTTCAATTTGCGACATCGTATGGACCTTCAAAGGCGTTAGTTTAGATGCAAGAAACATGGCCGATTTGTCCTCTGGAAATCTCTCTTCCAGTTGAGCAACGCAATGATCAATGAAAGGGAAAAATACATTTATTTTGAAGTACTTACTGGCTGTGTCTGAGGCGTCTCCTGCAGTTGAGCTCTGTGTCATTCTCTTCGCTGTTCTCGGTTTTTCTAATTAGATATTGGCACATGTGGCCAAAACATTCATCTTTTCCCAAATACTGTCGAATAGGGTATCGTTCCTTTGCTCATTAATGACAGTTTTGCATGTGTTTGCATCTTGATATGCTTTAATGATATCACAGTCGGTTTTCTGAAGAACCTGAGTCAGAGGTCTTGTGAAGCTCAGTATGTGTTGAGTAACAACAAGAGCAACAATGAATTGGCTACTTTGCAGCATTCGCAAATGGGCACTTGCCTTAATCCTCGCATCGGAAGCACTGCTTTCATCTAGAATATCCTGAAGAGACTATAGCTGTGTTATAGATTTGTATTTAGCTATTAAAGAAGACAGCGTATCTACTCTTGCTGTCCAACGTGTAAGAGACTGTGTTATAGATTTGTATTTAGCTATTAAAGAAGACAGTGTATCTACTCTTGCTGTCCAACGTGTTTCACACAGTTTTTGAATTGAATGTCTTTTACCAGCTTTTTCAATTAATGTGTCACTGAGCATTGGTTCATCCTCGTTGTTTCCCGATATTACAAGTTTATCAGTGTCGTCACCAGACAGGTATCTTGAAACAATAGCCATTCGTTTGGCACTTCCACCAAGAAACCATGTCAGCTGACTTACAGAATCAAACAAATTCCGGATCTCAGCTAGCGCTTTACATGATGTTGCAAAAACAAGAATCAAAACGTGTGCTCTGCAATGATGATAATATGATCTTGGTTTTTGTTGTATGCGGGCTTTCTCATCAGAAACATTACCAGACATCATGCTAGCACCATCATATCACTGACAATGTAAATTGTCGATATTTAACCAACAATCTTGAACAGCATCAATTATTGCTGTTGCAATTGACTCTGCATCGACCTTTTCCATCTCGATAAAACCTATAAATTCTTCAAACACAGTAGCATTTCTATCGACATATCTAATGCAAAGTGCCATCTGCTCTTTTGTACCTACATCCGTGGATTCATCAGCCATGATGGAAAACCATTTTGCCTCTTTACCTTTTTAAGTATTGTATTTTTAATTTGCAATCCACACGAGCTTATCAGTTCATTTTGAATGTCTGGGCTTGTATATTGTGCATTATAGGGCGCGTTCTCCAAGTGAAGTTTCAAAATGGGCACATCATTGGCTTTTCATTGTAAGAAGCGAGAAAAATTACCATTTTTTTATCTTTTTTCCTTTGAAATTGTATCCCCTAAAAGGAATATTCTGTTGGTCTAAAACTACTATGGTGTCTATTATTCGTAATTGTATTTCTATATTATGTTTTACCTTCTCTTCATAATTTTTTGAGATAGTAGCATATATATCCTTTTCTTCTTTAGAAACTATTTGTTTATAATTTATAGTTTTATTTGTTACTTGTTGGTGGGTTTTGACTCGTTGTGGGAAAGTAATACTCCTCTTTTGGACCCAGTGGCATTTTTCCAATCATTAAACACTTTGTCTGTGAAAACATCTCCGTTTTGTAATTACAAAACGCTAAACAATTTATACAAAACGCTGCATCTTTTGTACTGAATATCAGAACCAAGGAAACTTCTCTCCCACTTAGAGGAGTATCTTCGTCCGTCTATTGCAGGAAGTACAATTTTAGAGGATGACATTTTAATATCAAACAGTAGTTGTGTCCTGTCACTGTCGTTCAAAGATTTCCCAGAAAAGTAGTAAGGATCACTGTTTGTAGGATCAGACTTTTTGGAAGATTTATGAACCAAAATCTAAAGTTTACACTCATCACATATGATTTCATTGTAACATTGGATTATATCAGTTCCCTAATTTCGATTGTGGACTAACTGACCTTTGGGATGATTTAGACTTTTATAGATGACTATGCGGTATGGGCTTTGCTCATTGTTGAAGGCCGTACGGTGACCTGTAGTTGTTAATTTCTGTGTCATTTGGTCTCTTGTGGAGAGTTGTAAACCGCTTGTTTCCGGCAAAACCTTAAAAGTCTTGAAACGATTGACGAGTAGATAACGATTAAATGGTTGACGCTATGAATGATATAAATTGGAGGTACTCTTATAACCATGCAGTAAGTAAAAGGAGATATGGGACAGTGTATACGTCTATGAGACAGCAACCACATTGAAACGACACAAATAACTATACAACATCTTGAGGTCATCATACTGTCTTCACCAAAACGCAGGTGACTATATACTAGTAATATGTCTGGTGCAAAATTTTTCGACTCCCGAGTCTTTAGTAAGTTGTGTATGATTTAAACCGATACTATCTTATCTACGGTCAACTCAAAGTTATAAAAATAACAAAACACGTGAAGATATGATCATCTCGCAGAATCTGCCAATTAATTTCCAAGCCGTCGTACACTCTCTAATATCGGTGTCTGTACCTTACTGTGACACAAGATTTAAGGTGGTACCCAACACCTTGACTAATATTAATTTGGCTCGTTTAATTTTCATAAAATTTTGACAAAATGTTTACTTTGACCCTTTGACAAAAATATAAAAATTTCAAAAAATTGAACCAACCACTTTATCAGAAAAATTTCGTTGGTTATATAGCAGTTTGACAAACACTAATTTTTATCATTGAGGAGCTTAATATTTCCTTAACAAAACAACGTGATTAAAACGTTTAGCTGATTTTTACAGAGTTATCTCCCTGTAGTGTTAGGTACCACCTTAACGTCATATCAGAAGGAAACAGGACCGTGTTTGATGATTAGAAGACGCATGTACAGAATTTTCAATGCAGAAAAAACAAACGAAACGATTAAGGTTTATTAAAATAATGTTTGTGATAATCATTTACTCACTCGGTCACGAACAAACGAATAGATGATCTTCACAAAACGACGAACAGATTGAACAGTAACATTTCCTGATAAGTTAGGAAATAACCCGGGCCGCACGCTACATGTAAAGTGCGACATGGCACTTTCTGTTCAGTTGTGTTTTCGCCGATATTTCTTGGAAGGACTAGAATTAATGACTCTTTTAAATATGTAAATTCTACTAATGCCAAACTATAAATTTAAAATAGCGAGAAAAGAGGAAAATACAACATACAAAATTTAAATTGTGTCAGTCTGCATGTTGATTGATATATATAAATTTGTATATTTTTTTTATTGGTATCAAAGTCAATGATTGAAACTCTGTGTAATTAAAGTTGAAGACATGGGACTCAGGGAGAAAGAGGGGATGGGGGTTAACACACAACGATGTTTCAATTGTATATGTTAGTACTACATACTGCCGGTTATATGAGGGTTTGAACATTCATTTCTAATTCTTTTTGCCCATAATTTGATTTTCCTTTTTATATTTTGGCACCATTCTAACTTTACATTTATTGCAAGTCTATTTACCTCATCCAGACCCTCATTTACTACAAATTTCCATGTTTTCACACAAAATGAATAATTTAAATGTTTTACCTGAATGGGCAAGTGATTCGATCGGAGAAGTCTCGTGAGTTGGATCATCATCAGGATCTATTCTACTGATTTTGCTTGGAGTAGGGTTAAATAAATCTATAAGCTTCAATTGTGTCGATTTCTTTGACTCGGTCATATTTAGATTACTGAAAACCACCCGCAAAGGGGATTTCCAATAAGGGGAGGGAAATGTTTCAATAAGTCTTGAATTCGCAAAGGATACCGTCTATCCGTCTACGAATCAATACCGACAACAAGCCGTCTGATAGTATTATACAAGTCGGTTTATAATAAGCGTTTAGTAGCGAGTCTGCTGCTTCAGGTCGAAATTGTTTAAAAGAATAAGATTATAAAAGTTTTTTTTCCACCGAGGCAGTTGCCTCAACGTAAGCTACGCCATTGGGATCTCCTGTAGTTGGTAATCGCAATACTGGTATACCAGTATTGTCCACAATACTGGTATAATGAAAGAACCTTAGTGAGCGCGCTCACATACCCCACGTCCCAACAGTCATTGGAGAAATAAAATAAGTGTAAGAAAAAAAAATTGTACCATAATTTCCTGTCAATATGCACATCTACATAGTATATCCTTATCTACACAGTTTCATGAAATTCTGTTGTGTGGTTTGAGAGGAGTTGCGATGACAAACTGTTGCAGAAGTACATTGAAGCATATAAGTTCAAAGGGGCGTAACTCCTGGAAAAAAATTGAATCGTAATTTCCTGTCGATATGCTCATCTACATAGTATGTCCTTATTATCTGAAAAGGTTCCATGAAATTCTGTTGTGTGGTTTGAGAGGAGTTGCGATGACAAAAGGTTGCAGTAGTATATTGGGCAAATAAGTTCAAAGGGGCTTAATTCCTTGAAAAAAAAGTTGAATCGTAATTTCCTGTCGATATGCACATCTACGTAGTATGTTCTTATTATCTGAAAAGGTTTCATGAAATTCTGTTGTGTGGTTTGAGAGGAGTTGCGATGACAAAAGGTTGCAGTAGTATATTGGGCAAATAAGTTCAAAGGGCGTAACTCCTGGAAAAAAATTGAATCGTAATTTCCTGTCGATATGCACATCTACGTAGTATGTTCTTATTATCTGAAAAGGTTTCATGAAATTCTGTTGTGTGGTTTGAGAGGAGTTGCGATGACAAAAGGTTGCAGTAGTATATTGGGCAAATAAGTTCAAAGGGGCGTAACTACTGGAAAAAAAATTGAATCGTAATTTCCTGTCGATATGCACATCTACGTAGTATGTCCTTATTATCTGAAAAGGTTTCATGAAATTCTGTTGTGTGGTTTGAGAGGAGTTGCGATGACAAACTGTTGCAGTAGTACATTAAAGTAAATAAGTTCAAAGGGGCGTAACTCCTAGAAAAAGAATTGAATCGTAATTTCCTGTCGATATGCACAACTACATAGTATGTCCTTATTATCTAAAAAGGTTTCGTGAAATTCTGTTGTGTGGTTTGAGAGGAGTTGCGATGACAAGAAATAGGACTGACGGACGGACGGACGGACGGACTGATGGACGGACGGACGGACGGGTCAAAAACATTATACCCTCCGCAACTCGTTGCGTGGGGTATAAAAATTTTGTACCAGTATTGTATTCCAGTATTGTACCAGTATTGTGTTTTTTTAAATAAACAATACATATAGGTAATTAATCTTTTATTAAAGGTATCACATAATGCAATTAACATATATGACATGACAATTTTATAAGACATTTGAATGATTGGACATATAGATAGTCATGATAGTCAAGCACTAAATGATAATAATAAACATAAGGATAATAAATACTGTTATGAAATGTACTTTTTTCCGGCACTAATTATAAAATGAAAGCATGATATGTAACAAATGATAAAATAACATGTTTAAATGATGGTACACTGCAATTGTCATCAAAGGGAACTATACTGTCCCAGCAATTCAACAAACTCTTTATTTTCTATCTTCTCTTTCAGCGCTTTCTTTCCAAGGTCCATGGTATATTTTAGTGATTTGTTGATTGACATTATAGCTCCTGTATCAGCAGCATTGGTATTGTCTATTTCTTCTTCAGATGGCATTTCTGGAACCCTCCTCTTTCCGTATTGGTTTTCAGTCTCTGTGGACTTTCTCTTACGCTTTACAACATGACTAGCTTCTTCAAATGGCACTTGTACGGCTCTCTTACTGTTGTAGGTGTTGGAGTGCTGACGCCATAGGATGGTAGCAACATCTTTTGCTCGTGTAGTACTAGTGATTGTACCAGTTGATATATTTGCTACGTATTGTGTGGTCCATGGTTCTGAATCATCTGCTTCTCCCTTAGCCATACAGAATGCCAATTTCTTGTTCCTTGAGACCTCAGTTTTCTTTATATTTTCTTTGTAAATAGATTTTGTGATTGGGGTTAAAGGTCTTGTTGTGAAACATATGTTTGCCTGATCTAATTCTTCATGTGACCAGTTCTTGTAGTTGTGCCTGATAACTTTTTTGCTTAGGAAAGTCCGGGAATAGAAGAGAAATACTAGCCATATCAAAATCTTAGTTAATGGAGATAGCATGCATATTATATTCTTATACAATTATTTTATATAATTAACAGTTGTTTGAATAATATGAGTTAATTACAATAATCTTTTGTTTACTTGTATCTGTTTGATTTTGATTAGGGCTTATGAGTATCATGATTATTTTAACTAGTTGTTGATTTTTTAATAATTCAATTATCTTCTATAATCGTTTTGAGTTCATTTAACACCCTTTGAACTTCAATATCTAATTTTACTTAAAAATACACAAGATATTGTCTACAATACAACTACAATACTGGTATATCAGTAATGTACCAGTATTGTTGGTTTTTTTTTTAAAAGTTACAATACTGGTACAAAATTTGTATACCAGTATTGTGCACAATACTGGTATACCAGTATTGCGATCACCAACTACAGGAGATCCAAAAAGGCAAATATATACATCTTAGAAACAGAGACAACAAGAACATCGAACAAATAGAAAAACAATACATCAGAGCCATTAAAATAGTAGAAAAATACCCAGCAGCATTGATTAAACTTATTGACTGTCCAATACTGTCAATTGTGAGCTATAATAAATACAAAGGCCACAACAATCCAGAAACATTTAAAACAGATGATTTTCGAATAACAAGGCAAATTAAACACCTAAATACCAAAATCATCGAAATTAATAACAGGCTGAACAAGAACACGATCAACATCAGCAAATACTTCCTTCGAGGCAGAAAAAGTAAAAAAGGCAGTACACGTAGGTCCGTCAAGATTACAATTAACAAGAGAGACGGAGTACATCCAGGACAACTCCTAAGCCTAGTCATTGCCAAACAAATCTTGATCGACACATACAGTGAGTGTTACCATATAACACAGGAATCTGAACTTGTTACACTTAGGGTGGAGGAAGAAGAACTCCTAACTCTTTTCTAAGAGCACCTACCAAACACAAGAGGAATATACTGGAAGAGGGAGCAACAACCGTGGAATTTATAGTAAAGGGTTTAAGTGAGTTTATCCTATCAGTCTTTGCTATAAATTGCATATACGGACCAAGTGATGCTATAACTACCATATACCATAACATCAGCACTCTTTTTCAGCAAGATCCCAATTTTGTTTGGTTAGTCTTACAGAAATTCGGACCACATATTCAGAGGTAACTTAAACTATGATCATACTGTTTTACCTAATCATACTTGCCAAAATAACCGAACAGGTGCACACCAATAGTATTCTGACCAACAATGATACTTGCATGCCTGTACTCGTCAATGCAAAATAGAACACATCAACTGATATACTTACCTTTAATACTTACCACCTATTTAGGAAAAGATGTCTTGATAGAGTCGAAAGCACTAAACAGAGATCACTATTAGCATACCTGGCAGTCATACTCATAAAAACATCAAATGACATAAATCTCAACCTAGGACCTGAGTCAACTGTGTATCCATGTGGCACTTGTGACCATCCAGTAACATGGGACGATAGAGGAATAGTTTGTGACACATGCAATCAGTGGTACCATGTGTTATGCCAGTCGATGAACACTAAATCGTATAATGAATATGCAAATGACAGTGCACGCGCATGGGATTGTATCACATGTGGATGTCCAAACTATTCAACACTATGCTATTCATTAATACTTAGCACATCAAACCATTACAGCGTATTGTCTGACACCTCTCTTACCAGTCCAACGTCTTCAAAAAATATGAGACCCTTACATGCTTCAACACCGGATAAAAACAAGAACAGAAAACCATCAAAGAAATCACCACTAAGATTATTAAATGTTAACTTCCAATCAATCAAAAGTAAACAAGGACAAGTACTAAATCTCATAGAAAGCACAAACCCAGATATCATCTTTGGAACCGAAACATGGGTAGACAATAAGATCACTGACAGTCAAATATTCCCTCCTGGATATAACATCTTCCGGAAAGACAGAAACTGTAGTGGAGAGGGCGTATTAGTAGATATTAAAGATAAATATATAGCAACAGCCGTACCTGAACTACAAACTGACTGTGAAATTGTCTGATGCAAACTTGAACTCATTGGACACAAAGCCATATACTTGAGCTCATACTACAACCCCAAAACATCCAACGAAAATGGGTACTTAGAACTTGAGAAGAGCCTAACCAGAGCGAACAACATAAAAAATGCTTTAATCATCATGGCTGGTGATTTCAACCTACCAGGCTGGGACTGGAAAACCAAATCACTGAAGCCCAATACACAACATACCAACATACACCATAAGTTCACTGACATCCTGGACAATCATGGCTTACAACAAATGGTAGAGGAACCAACAAGAGAATCAAACACACTGGATCTCATAATTACAAACTACCCAAACTGCTTCAACAGAGTCGAAACAATACCTGGCATATCAGACCATGACATTGTCTTTGCAGAGTTGAATACCATACCATCTAAACAAACTCAAAAGCCAAGGAAAATATCCTTATATAAAAAAGCAAAGTGGGAAAACATCAGAGAAGATCTCAAATTGATAAATACTGAAATTACCAAGATGAACCATCATGAATGTAGTACATAAGAAATGTGGGACTATTTTCAAGGCAAACTTGAAAATACTATAAATGCCAACATAACGCAAAAAACAGCTAGTACAAAAGACGGTAACCCTTGGATTACGGCAGACATCAAACGCCTAATACGGAAAAGAGACCAACATTACAAGAAAAAGAAAAAATCAGCTGATGCTAAGCAAAACACCAAATATAAAGAACTAAAAAGACTGGTACAGAGAGAAGTAAGACGAGCATATTGGAAATATATAGAAGACATAATAACACCTGATCCCAAAGAAGACAAGCCAAACTGCATGAAACGTTTCTGGACATTCATCAAGCACAAAAGATCAGACGGAAACCAAATACCACCATTAAGAAACAATGGACTACTCCATCCTGACTCAGTTGAAAAGGCTAACATACTAAATAAGCAGTTCCAATCAGCTTTTTCTGAAAAAAACAACTTCACAGAAATAGAATTAAAAAACCGTTGTGACATGACCAACAACAACTACCCTACACTTCAAGACCTGAACATAACAGAAAACGGAATAGCAAAACTATTATCCAACCTAAACCCATTCAAAGCAGCGGGTCCAGACACCATTACATCAAGGGTGCTGAAGGAATTAGCCATAGATATTGCACCAACCATTGTTATATATGTGCTTATTATCGACCTCAGCCAGATGATGCATGATACATCTTTAGATTTGCTAAATGAATCAATAAGTAGAATACACGCCAGCTCAAAGTCAGCCATAATTATTGGTGGGGACTTTAATTTAGGAAACATCAATTGGGAAACAACAAGCGTCATCCCTGGAAAAACAAATCAAAAACAACATCAGCAATTTTTAGACATGATAAATGACCATTCATTAGCACAAGTTGTAAACATACCAACTCGAAATGATAAAATATTAGATCTTGTGTTAACAAATTATCCAGCATTATTGAAAAAACTGAAACCATGCCACCATTAGGAGAGGCAGACCATGATATTGTATATATAGTATGTTTATATTCATTAAAAAGATGCCAAACCAAGCCACGTAAAATCCACAAATATAAAAATGCAAACTGGCAAAAAATAAAAGAGGATATAGATCAAACATATCAAAAGATCATGCATAAAAAGGATAGTGAAGATACAAATACACTTTGGTTAATATTTAAAAACTCATTACAAAACACTACCACAGAAAATGATGACAAACAACAAGAATCTACCTTGGATAACAGACAGTCTTAGAAGACAAATGAAAAAGTACAAGAAAAAATATCAAAAGTACAAATTGAAAGGCAAAGGGAAACAAGACCAACTCAAAAAATTAAAACATGAAATACAAAAACAACAAAGAACATCTAATTGGAATTATATTGAAAATATGATATGTGGTATACCAGTTGATGACAACCCTACTACTACATCAAAGAGCTTCCCCAAAAATCTGTTCAGTTATATGAAAACACAAAAGTCTGAAAGCTCTAACATACCACCATTTCGAAAAGAGGGCTCACTTACATCTGATTCAAAGCAAAAGCTAATATTTTGAATGAACAGTTCAAAAAAGCATTCACACCTGTAACAGATGATTCAATACCAGATAAGGGCGTCAGTAAACATCCACAGATGCCTGATATTAAAATACAAAAACAGGGCAAGAAAAACTTCTAAATAACATCAATATCAACAAAGCAGCTTGGTCTCATCTCATCCATGGAAAAATTTTAAAAGAGTGTTAGACATCTATCACTCCCATCTTGTCAATCATATTCCAAACATCACTGAACTCTGGAAAGATCCCAGATGACTGGCGTCACGCAAGTGTATGTCCAGCATTCAAAAAAGGCGACAAACACGATCCTATAAACTATCGCCCCATATCATTGACTTGCAAACTATCAGAACATGTTGTAGCTAGTAATATAATGAAACATCTGGAAAAAAATAAAATACTATATGACTTACAACATTTTTTTTCGATCATCTCGCTCCTGTGAAACTCAGCTAATATCATTTATTCAAGATCTTGCAAATTCAAATAATAAAAACATTCAAACAGACATCATAATAATGGATTTTGCAAAAGCATTTGATAAAGTTTCACACCACCGTCTCATGTATAAAATCGGTTTCTACGGTATAAATTGCAATGCATTACATTGGATTAAGATGTTTTTAACAAACAGAACACAAACAGTAGTCCTTGAAAGTGAAACATCAAATAAAATTCCTGTAACATCTGGGGTACCTCAAGGCACAGTGCTTGGTCCAATTTTATTCTTAATATTTATAAATGATTTGGCAGAATATATTGAACATAGTACATTAAGATTGTTCGCAGATGACAGTATCAAATATAGGGAAATTAAAAAACCAGATGACACATATAAATTACAGTCTGACTTGGAAGCGGCCGGCAGATGGGAGCAGGACTGGCTCATGCATTTTCACCCTGATAAGTGCAACATTCTCAGTGTAACTCAAAAACGCAAACCTTAAGACTTCACTTATAAATTACACAATCACTCTCTAGAAAAAGTTGACTCTACAAAATATTTAGGCCTAACTCTTCAATCAAATTTAAAATGGGACAAACATATCGATAACATGACATCAAAAGCAAATCAGTCTCTTAGATTTATTCGTAGAAACCTAAAAATAGCATCACCGAAAGTCAAAGCTCATGCATTTAAAGCTATTGTCCGACCAAAACTAGAGTATTGCTTAACTATTTGGGATCCACATCAAAAACAGCAAATTTCACAAATTGAAAAAGTTCAGAGAAGATCCGAGCAGCCGCTTCTCATGCAACCGCCTCCATAACACCAGCTCAGTTACTGAAATGACAGACTTAAATTAGTACCCACTTGAAATTAGGCGTTTACGATACAGACTTGTCTTCTTTTACAAAATTATACACGAAATTGTTGCAGTCTCTACATATAACCTTTTGATCCCACTAGACAATAGAACTAGACATAGCAATCCACACTCATTTAGGCAAATATAAACATCTAAAGACAGTTATAAATATTCATTTTATCCACGAACAGAACTAAATTGGAATCATCTGCCACAACAAATAGTATCAGTACAGGGATTCAAGAGCATGATCTCCGAATCTGCTCTCATCCCCATTTTCTATCCCTAACTATTTTGTTATCAAATGTATATAGTTTTATCTAAATGAAATTTTTCAAATGTACATACATTATTTTGATTTTTTGATTTTGTTTCTTTTTATTTTTCTTGCTACAATGTAAATTATAAAATTTTATAGTCGACGCCCGGCGAATAATCTTCAATAATTGAAGGATCGCTAGAAACTTAAAGAAGAAGAAGACAATCCTAACAACCATCTTCAGGCGATCCTATGAAACAGGTGATTTACCGGACATATGGAAAAAGGCTAACGTAAGCCCAATATTCAAGAAGGGAAAACGGTTTGATGCAGTAAACTACCGCCCAGTCTCGCTTACCTGCATTTGCTGCAAAATCATTGAGCACATCGTAACAAGCCACATAATGACCCATGCTGACAAACACAACATACTGTATCCACTCCAACACGGATTCAAGAGAGGCCTGTCCTGCGAAACACAATTAACTGAGTTTATTAATGATATCACCATAAACATGGACGCAGGAAAACAAACCGACTGCCTTATAATGGATTTTTCTAAGGCCTTTGAGGGGTAGGACCTTTATCGGGACTCCGGGATCGGGTGTTTTAAGCTCGGATTTCGGATTGATCCTTTCGGGATCCGGGAATTCTTTTTCGAATTTCGGGATGTCGGATTTAAATTTTTAAATTCGGGACCTCAGGATTCCATATTTTTAAGCCCGGATTTCGGGATCAGGACCCTCCTACCCCCTTCCTCTTTGATAAAGTAAGTCATAGCCTACTTACACACAAACTGCAGGGGCGGATCCAGCCATTTTTAAAAGGGGGTTCCCAACCCAGGATAAAGGGGGGTTCCAACTATATGTCCCCATTCAAATGCATTGATCGTCAAGAAAAAGGGGTTCCAACCCCGGAACCCCCTCTGGATCCGCCACTGAACTGGATCAATATGGCATAAGAGGGAAAACCAATAGGTGGATCAAAAACTTCCTCGCCGACAGGAAACAAGTCGTTGTTGTAGAAGGGGAAAAATCTGATACAATCAACGTCGATTCGGGCGTTCCACAAGGATCATTTCTTGGACCCAGTTTGTTCCTTTTCTACATAAACGACATGCCAGAGGGAATCCGATCAAGTGTAAGACTCTTTGCTGATGATACAATCATATATCTCACAATATCATCGGACACAGACAGCGACCACCTTCAGGAAGATCTAAATAAGCTGGCAATTTGGGAAAACAAATGGAAAATGGCATTTCATCCAGATAAATGTAATGTTCTTACCATAACAAGAAAACGTAAGCCTACTATAAAAGAATATGTACTGCATGGCCACACCCTCGAATCTCTAAATTCTGCAAAGTACCTTGGCTGCACCATCAGCTCCGATTTAAAATGGAATGAACACATCAAAAACATAACGTGACGGTACCCAAATTGCACCTATTTTGACAGTTTTTTCACCTACGTTTTTTTATGAAGCAGACAAAAGTTTCCATTTAGTGTTTATTTTGTAGATGTATCCTTTTTTACTATATAGTTACACCAATTTAATTTTGAATCCATATTGAATCATAGAAAAATGGGTTTGAACCGACCTCCAAACGATCCAGGATTCCGTAATGAGGAGTACCCAAATTGCATCCATGCTTAAATTCACATCCTTAAAAATTGAATAACTGTTACAGATGATTTGTTCCATTTCTTCAAATATTTAGAACAATTTGACATTAGTCCTTGCTAACTATCCATTTTATAAGAAATGGATGCTTGTAACATATTTAATTTGCTCATCTTTAAAAGATGACTTTTTGAGAACGTCGCATGACGACGTTTCCGTAGATTTACTTTTTCCAGTGAACACTTCATCTGTTGAAATTTACTGTGAACGTTTAGTGTATATTTAAATATGTTCAGCTATGTTGAAAGACGTGTATTATGTCAAATCATAAAAATACCAAGTGTTTAGTCTCAAAGAAAACTTGTAAGATTTCCACAGCTATTTTTGTTGAAAAGGTGCAATTTGGGTACTCGGTGCAATTTGGGTAATGTGTCAAGGCAAACAAGACCATAGGCTTCCTCAAACGTAACTTGAACATCAATAACAACACAATAAAAGAAACTGCATACAAATCACTTGTAAGACCGACTCTAGAATATGCATGTACAGTCTGGGATCCTTATCAACAAAACAACAAAAACCAACTGGAAATGGTACAGAGGAGAGCAGCCAGATATGTCACTAACAGATATCATAACACATCATCTGTTAGTGACATGCTTAACCAAATAGAATGGAAAACCGACTGGAAATGGTACAGAGGAGAGCAGCCAGATATGTCACTAACAGATATCATAACACATCATCTGTTAGTGACATGCTTAACCAACTAGAATGGAAAACCGACTGGAAATGGTACAGAGGAGAGCAGCCAGATATGTCACTAACAGATATCATAACACATCATCTGTTAGTGACCTGCTTAACCAACTAGAATGGAAAACCGACTGGAAATGGTACAGAGGAGAGCAGCCAGATATGTCACTAACAGATATCATAACACATCATCTGTTAGTGACCTGCTTAACCAACTAGAATGGAAAACCGACTGGAAATGGTACAGAGGAGAGCAGCCAGATATGTCACTAACAGATATCATAACACATCATCTGTTAGTGACATGCTTAACCAACTAGAATGGAAAACCGACTGGAAATGGTACAGAGGAGAGCAGCAAGATATGTCACTAACAGATATCATAACACATCATCTGTTAGTGACATGCTTAACCAACTAGAATGGAAAACCGACTGGAAATGGTACAGAGGAGAGCAGCCAGATATCTCACTAACAGATATCATAACACATCATCTGTTAGTGACATGCTTGACAAACTAGAATGGAAAACCGACTGGAAATGGTACAGAGGAGAGCAGCCAGATATGTCACTAACAGATATCATAACACATCATCTGTTAGTGACATGCTTAACCAACTAGAATGGAAAACCGACTGGAAATGGTACAGAGGAGAGCAGCCAGATATGTCACTAACAGATATCATAACACATCATCTGTTAGTGACATGCTTAACCAACTAGAATGGAAAACCGACTGGAAATGGTACAGAGGAGAGCAGCCAGATATGTCACTAACAGATATCATAACACATCATCTGTTAGTGACATGCTTAACCAACTAGAATCATCTGTTAGTGACATGCTTAACCAACTAGAATGGAAAACCGACTGGAAATGGTACAGAGGAGAGCAGCCAGATATGTCACTAACAGATATCATAACACATCATCTGTTAGTGACATGCTTAACCAACTAGAATGGAAAACCGACTGGAAATGGTACAGAGGAGAGCAGCCAGATATGTCACTAACAGATATCATAACACATCATCTGTTAGTGACATGCTTAACAAACTAGAATGGAAAACCGACTGGAAATGGTACAGAGGAGAGCAGCCAGATATGTCACTAACAGATATCATAACACATCATCTGTTAGTGACATGCTTAACCAACTAGAATGGAAAACCGACTGGAAATGGTACAGAGGAGAGCAGCCAGATATGTCACTAACAGATATCATAACACATCATCTGTTAGTGACATGCTTAACCAACTAGAATGGAAAACCCTCGAAGACCGTAGGAGAACATCAAGGCTTACAATGATGTATAAACTTGCCAACGGGATGGTGAAAGTTGACACCAGTAATACTCTCATTCCACCAGATAGGCTATCCAGAAACATCAACACTAATGGATACCAAGTACCATCTTGTAGGACCGAAGTGCGGAAGGAATCTTTTTACCCAAGGACGATACGAGACTGGAATGCCCTACCACATACTGCCACCAATGCAGGTAGTCTTGAATGCTTCAAGACGTACCTGCATGAGATGAACTAGATCAACGCCAAGATGTTTTTAAATTCACTGTATATATGATGTATAGCACAATTCAATTCAAATCAATTTAATATATTTTTTTTTTTGTCTAAATTTTAAATGCGCATCCAAAAAGTGGCAAAATATTCAAGTTATTGATGGTGGCCGCGTATTGGTAGAATTAGAAGTAGAAGTAGAAGGAGGGAGGAATATTTTCAAGAAGACAAAAATGACCCAGTATCACCGGTGTCTTTTCCCACTCCTATGTGACGCCACTCCATAAACATATGACCTGATAAAATTGGAAAGAAATACAAATGAACCACTTGTTAAATAAGATCAGGTTAGAACAAATAACAATCTAGTTTAAGTAAGCGCTACATTAGTTCACAAGTACAAGGCTTCTGATTTCCCTCTACTTTTAACCAGTCCTTCAGTCCACATGCACTTGTTTCTATGCCATGGGAAGGTCGACTATCCATGTATCACGTTCGCTCCCATTCACTTTGACACCCCTCCCCCTTTTCACGTTTGCACCCACACATCACACCCTTGGTCTGTTTGCATCCTATTTAAAGTTATGTTTTGAATATTTTTTCATTTATTCTTGAGTTAGTGTTTTGCTACACGCCTTCCTGTTGACCAAAGAGAGAAAGCTCTCAGATTTCATCTTACCAGGGAACATGTCCTGACCACGGGGTAGTAACCCGGAAAGCAGGATCTGGCAAGTTGGGTTGAGTCTTAGTATACTCTCAACCAGACTCTGGTTATGAGTCAGAACATCAGCTGGGGTGTCATTCCACAGGTTGTTGGCTCCGATATGAAGTACAACAATCCTGTAGTCGGGGACCCTGTGCCCTATGACACCCCACATCAGTTCTATGCAGTACCCTGAAAAAGAAACAACATCTACATTAGACAACTTCAAATACTGATCAAAATATTTAACTTGGGAATGACCTGCAATCAAAACACGTTTAGCCATGACGTTAACAAATTTCCCCAATAAACAGGTTGGGATATATATGGTGTTTATACCTGTATAGAGGAATAATCCTACTATAGAGGGATATTTTTCTTTTAGCATGTTTAGACTGGATTTAAAGCAAAATAGGGCAAATTGGCATTTTCTACTTATTATGGCAGTAACCTGCAACATTTGATGCACCAATTCATGTACTTAATTTAATATGCACATGTCCAGTTTACTGCTACACTGACTGAATATATAATCTATTGTTCATCATAATTGAAAGCTGTGATGATCAGGTAAATTCCACTCAGTTATGCCTCAATGAACAGAATTTCTATGTATATGTAAGAGAATGATAATCCCTTTCTTCATGAATAAGTACGAGCGTTAGCGATACTTATCATGAAGTGAGGATTATCATTCTCTTACAAACTTAGAATATTGTAAAGTGCTCAAGGCTCAAATGATCTCTTGATTGGTTGTATTCACGAATTAGTGTCGTTGTCAGAGCAATGTTTATAATTGATACATGACTTCCTTTTTCGGCATTTCATTTATGGATTAGTTTTAGTGATGTAAGGACATTCTTATAATTTGGGAAATATTAAAAAAAAATGCGTTATAGACATTAAGTGACACAACAGTACAAGGAAAAGGTAGGAATTGTATATGTTTCCTGATTGTGAGTATGAATGTATATCATGTAATATTTTAGTGAGGAATTATCCTTTTTTTATTTACAGTTTAAATAAATAACTATATTTGAGTTACAACTAATTTTATTTCACAGCCAATATTTTGGTCAGGCTTTTAAATCAAATACTATATCATTATGTCAAATTATGGGAATGTTCAAATAAAATGCCTTTAAAAGTTTTAAATATATTCAAAACTTAAATTAAATTCCTATTTTTTATTTTTTATTTTAACGGAATATTGAAATAACTATTCTTTCCAACCGCTAGTCCAGTTATCAGAGTTTTGGAAAGCTAAAGATTTAGGTTGTTTTGATTTTAAAACTTTTTTCTGTTTTGCATTGCTTTGATATTGTTTATTTTTTAGTAATTTGAAGTTATTAATATTTTCATAATAACATTAAAGGTACCAGTTTTACTGCACCAGTAGACTTCAACTTATTTTGATTTTTTGTTTCACAATTCAACTTTTAGTCGGTTTCAATCACTGTGTGATAAATCCTTTCAATCTGATAAATGTGCTTCGGGGCAGTTGTAACTCATTTATAGAAACTCTTTGTTTTGAACTGTAAATACCCAAATAATAGGATAATCCCTTACTAAGAACATGATTTACATTCATTCTTCACAATTAAGAGACATCAAATTCTACAATTTCATTGGTCGAGAGCACTTTGCTATATTCAAATGTTAGATTTAACATGAAATTTAAAGGTCAACTGTCTCTTTTGTTGTTGATCAGGTGTTCAGATAGGTACACAATAGATTGCAAGTTCTGTCACTTTAGCAGAAAACTGGGCATCCCAATTTTTAGTAAAGTGCAATAATTGATGCATATAATGCTATAGATAATAACGAATATAACTAGAAAATGCCATTTTGTCATTTTCCTGCTTTAAATCCAGTCTAAACAAAAATATCCCTCTAAGCCCTAGGGATCATTTTATCCCTCTATAGAAGGATTATCCCTCTATACATGTATAAATACCATATAGAGGGTTTGTTCCCAACCTGATAAAGATAATAAGTTTTTGTTGTTGTTTAACAATCAAGTGACATTCTAAAACAGCAAACAGGTTTTGTTTTGTGACTTATTTTGAGAAATGAATAAGGAATATTGTCATGATGATCAAAGAACAAGCCATTCATCTCTAAGACATGTAATAGAAAGACAGCAGCTGCTGTCAAACTAGTCACAATTAAGGTTCATCATAACCTTTTCACTAATATGGCCGTATTTACACCACAAATTTTACTCTGAGTACAGACAAACCTATGCGCCTGCAAAAGTTTTCAGGGATGGCAGAAACTAGATAATAAAATTTTAAATGCATTTTGTGTTTCAGAAAATTATAAACTTTTCTAGATTTTTCTATTCATTTTTGTTCGTTCCTGCAATAGATGGACAATAGACATCTGTAAACAATAGGTGATTTAAACTGTGTAATTATAATTATTGTGATAATTTCACATTAAATAAAATTTTTTATTTGAACAATTTATTTCTAATAATTGAAAAGACAAGACCAATAGATAATATACAATGAAATACAGACAATGTAAATTCCGGAAAAAATATTGCTGGATCCAGTGTTATATGGTATTTTGAACCCCCTGAAAAGTGAACCCGGGCATACCTGTCAACCTATGACAATGAAAATGCAGGTCATGACCTGCATTGAAGAATGAAATCTCAGGTCATAACGCGTACAAACTTTTTCGAGCTGAATTTCAGGATTTAGGGGACATTTTTCTTATAATTTAAATCAAACAGTTTCCAAAACATGTTCACATGGTCAAGTAATGTAAAACTGTACATAGTATTATTTCATTGCACTTGTTCCATGACATACAATGTGCCAGTTTGTTTTTTCTTTACAACATTTGTGCAGCTTTTAAACATAAAGACTTTCCAAGGGTTGATATTATACAATTACTGTCTTTTGATGAGGTAAATATGTGGTTTTATTGACTTTTGAAAAAGTGATATTCACTGAAGCCAACAGCCGAAGTGAATATCAGTTTTTCAAAAGTCAATTAAACCACATATTTACCAAAACAAAAGATGGTAATTGTTTTATTCCATATTCCGAGAGAAATGTATATAATGGCAATTATTTACCAAACCCAATTGTACATCAAATGTTTTTACCAAAATTATGCACGTAAAAGCACATAGCGTTTTGCGCTGTGAATATACTTTTTCCACAGGTAAATATGCTTATTTATTCTAAATCCCATTCATATAGGAAAACCTACTAAAGTAGGTATATTAAAATAAAGTTTAACAATTAAAGGAGGTATAGATGAAAATAGTAATTTTCAAAATTTTTATTTTTTAATTGTTCTAAGGTAGAAAAATAAGAAAAGTATTATTCTGATATGTTTTTGCATTTAATTCATTTTAGATTTAATCTTTTTACAAAAAAACATTAGTTTAAAGAGTATATTGTGAAAGGTGAAAAAAAGGGGAAGTAACTCAATTGTTTTTAAAACAACTTTGAAATACACAAATTATTTACGACCTAAAGCTAAGGTAATTGGTGTTAATTAACAGTGTGTTTGACACCAAAGCTGTCAAGTGAAGCCATGTACTGAAATGGGTCACTTAATTTGAGTTTACACAGCTAGTTGAACTTCTTGTCCAGGGAGAATTACGAATTTGCCGGTATTTCAAAGGAAAATCACTTATGAAATCAGTCTGAAGGCTTAGGAATCCGGGTGAAAACGGGTCATTTTCGGAATTCCCGGGTTATTTAACGACCCGGCGGGTGTCCCGGGAGACCCCTCAGAGTTGTGAAAATCTCTGGTCACACCCGCAGGATACGGATCAGTTGACAGGTATGCCCGGGGTCAAAATACCAATTGGAAAACTGACCCTGGGGTCATTATACCACATGGTATTTTGACCTCGGGGTCATTTTTCCCATATGGTATTTTGAACCCACAATGGAAAATTGTATTGCAGATTATCTAATGTACAATATGTTGGCTATGATTTTTTTTTTTAAATTGGAGGTCTATAGTAGGGGGTTCAATATACATGATATACCATGGCAGGAGGTCAAAATACCATGGCTAAATAAAATTTTCAAAACATCTTTTCCAGCATGTTAAATACATACATACTACTCATTGGACTATTATAACTATGTAAATAGCTAGAATTTTTGAGATTAGAGGTCTATAGTAGGGGGTTCAATATACCATGGCAGGCATGGCAGGGGGGTCAAAATACCATGGCTTAGTAAAATTTTCAAAAATCTTTTCCAGCATGTTAAATAAATACAAACTACTTATTAGAGTATCATAACTGTATAAAGGAGTTAGAATAGCTAGAATTTTTGAAATTCGAGGTCTATAAATAGATTATCTCCCCCTTATTAGTATTCACACCGCCGTTCGCGCTTTAAAATATCAATAAAGCGCTCAGGTATATCGACTCCCACCACGCATGTGTGATTCCCCAGTCTCTCTCGGCGAAAAGTGTTCGCCAAAAAAGATTCGAAAGGGGAGGTGGGTGGGAGCCAATTACGTAAGTATTATTCTATCATAAATTTAAAATTTGAGAACAAATTTCCCAATTTTATATTAATTCATAATACTTACGTAATTGGAAATTACATTAGGAGATTTCTAAGCTATCCACAGCTGAAGAATCTTTCTGTACTTTGTATACTGTATTTTCTTCACATCAGTTCAGATATAAATAACACAACACTATACAGTTAAAATTTTTCTTCCATTTTCTATAAATTTTCTCCTTTTTTTTTCTTTTTTTTCAGAATTTTCTTCCATCTGTACAAAATTCTTATTTACACAGAATTTAAAACTTCTACATCTATGTGACGTAAATAAAAACGAGTAAAGGTTGATTCCTTTGTCCAGTCTGCTGTGTCCATAATAGACTTCACAGATGCGCCGTTAAAAAGTGCCCAAGATGGGCCCAAGGCTCTTGTAGAATGAGCATGAAATTTTTTGTCTTTTTCATTGTAAGCACATTTAATTGCATTAACAATCCGAGACGAAATAGTCTGTGATGTAACCGGTTTATGCAGTTCAATAAAGGATAAAAACAACTTGTTCTCAAACTCACTGTCAGAGTTCCTGAAAGGTGCAGTTTTTTCAAATAATAATAAATAGACCGCTTAGGATCTAATAGTTTATCTGATTGATAAGACGGAATAAAAATTTTGCTGCCAAAATGTTTTGGTCTATCCTGTTTTGATAGTCCATGACGAACAAAAGTCACCCCTTTCTTCTGCACAACAATCGACTCTTCTCCAATACACAGAGATTGTAAGTCACTGCATCTCCTGAAAGAAGTAATTGCAATTAAAAATGCAGTTTTCCAAGAAACAAATTTCAAATGAGCATGTTTCATTGGTTCAAAAGGTGCTTGTTTTAATTTTTTAAAACTAAGGGTAAGTCCCATTCAGGTAAAAGCACTACTTTTGGAGGTCTCGAGTTAAAAACACCCTTTATAAGACGAGTTATGTAAGGATGTTGTCCTACTGGAATTTTCCCAATTGGAGCTAGAACTGAGGATAACATAGATCTATAACCAGCTATGGTTCTATACTGAAGACCTTCTGAGTATAAATATGTCAAAAACTCAGCGGCCTCCATCAGAGAGGCATTATAGGGATCAATTTCCCATCTACTACACCAGCTATTGAATTTTCGAAATTTGACAGAGTAATCTTTTTGAGTCCCAGGGCGCCATGAGGCTCTGAGTAATTTTCTAGTTTCTTTAGAAAAACCTTTCTCTTTAAACTGTTTGTCGATAAAAACCATGCAGTCAGATTGAATACTGCTGGATTTGGATGAAATATGTTTGTTTTTGGCTGGTGTAATAGATCTTCCTTGACTGGCAGGCTCCTTGGATAATCTATTATGTACTTCAGAAGATTTCGGTACCAATATCTGCGTGGCCAATGTGGGGCTATTATAATTAACTGACAATCGTACCTCGTCATGTGTTGCAGTGTTTTTGGTATTAGACAAATTGGAGGGTATGCATATGCATACAGGTTGTTCCAAGGAATCTATTGCATAAGCCTGAGGGTCTGGGTTCCAGGAGCAATAGATCTGTGTTCAATTTACCAGGGGGTCATTTTACCATAGCGGTATTTTGACCCCGGGGTCAATTTTACCATGGGGTTCAAAATACCATATGACACCGGAAGTGTTTTTTTTTTAATTTTGATTCTCAACTTTAACATCACTAATGCACATAAAAATATGTAAAACATGACAATCATGTGACAATAGGATTAAATATTGCGGAATTTAATCGATTTTATTGTTTTATTGTGTAACATTACTGTTTTTCTTACGGGTTAGTGGTCTTTTGGGGTGTTCGGTGTTGGTTGGTGGTGTTCAGTGGTGAAAAGACCTACCCCAAAATGGGATATATATTTTCAGTGCAAAAAAAAGGAAAATTCAAAAAGGATAGTCTCTTATTAAATGTCAAAATCAAAAGCTCAAACACATTAAAAGACTGGGAAACAACTGTCATCATGGTCATATTCCTGACATGGTAAACATGGTAAAGGTATTTCTTTATGTAGAAAATGGTGGATTAAACCTGATTTGATAGCTACATACACATGTAGCTAAAACTCTCACAGTCGCATAGAATTCCATTATATTGACAACAATGTGTGAGAAACAAACAGACATAATAGGTTAAAATGTCAAAAATTGGGGTACAACAGTCAACACTATGTGATAAAATTGTCTTAATCACTATAAAATCAAATAACTATGTATATATGTCAACAACAAAAAACTAAATGGCATAGAGACACTCTATAGACAAGCACAACATAAGCAAAATTGAATGACAAGATTATAAATAATGACCATAGCACAATAACACAATGTATAAATACAAAGCCATGCCTAAAGGATATTACCAAAAATGGACTAAAGAATAAAGGTTAAAAATATATATGCAATGTCAAATTATTTATCATGTTTATGACTATGGTTTATATATTTGTTACATGTGGATGCAGTGATTTTTGACCAGACATATAAAACTAGAGTTATTCTTCTTTATACAACTGGTAATTATTTCGGATAACAGATATCCTTCATCTGTATGATTATGATGTAAAATGAATCCTATCATGTTATAACTGTTTTATTGTATAAATTTCAAGATTGTTATAGTTTAATCAGAATAAATTGATATGATTCATTTTACATTATAATCATACTGATGAAGGATAGATCTGTTATCTGAAATATTTATAGATAATTACATTTAATGTTTCCTTTTTTTTTGTTATTGGTGTTGTTTTGTACACTTTTTAGGCGTTTATACAATGTTTATATATAAGTACATCTGAACCAGTGCCAACTCTACAACAGATTTTATCCATCAGATCACCAGTGCTGGTGATACAAGGCTGAACACACATTGTATATATAATTCGTCTAAATATCAGCCCAACAATATTAGATCTGTAAATTTTCTTCCGCAAATTTTTGTTCTTGTAAACCTGGCTGGGATTCGAACTCAGGCTACTGAGATATTGTGGCACCAAATCGCCTTGCACTGTGCCCGATGCACTAGACCACTCGACCACCTAGGGTCTACACATATATATACACAGTCATAGTCATGACAGTGTATAAACATTTTTACAAATTTACATTTGAAATTTTTAGCCAATTTAATGTTTAAAAAACTTTTTGTTTCTTTTAAAAGTAGTCAAATAAAATACTTTTTCTCCTCAATAAAGTGTGTTTATAGATATAAGAAGATGTGGTATGAGTGCCAATGAGACAACTCTCCATCCAAGTCAAAATTTATAAAAGTAAACCATTATAGGTCAAAGTACGGTCTTCAACACGGAGCCTTGGCTCACACCGAACAGTAAGCTATAAAGGGCCCCAAAAATTACTAGTGTAAAACCATTCAAACGGGAAAACCAACGGTCTAATCTATATAAAAAAAATGAGAAACGAGAAACACTTATGAACCACATCAACAAATGACAACTACTGAACATCAGATTGCAGGTTTTGGCAACTACTGTAGCAACATTATCCTTATAAAATAAAAATAGTAATATTCACTATTTGATAGTAGGTTAAAACGTTTATTAAAATGTATAGCTTTATGTATCATGTGACATATTAAAATGACATGAAGTTCATCTTCAATAATAGAGTTACAGTTGATATGGCATGTTTTTCTCTCAATAAATGCGTGGTTGCATCTTTTTGCAGTATTAACTTTTCATTGTATTTTTTTAGGTTTTGGTCATTCTTTTCTTCTTTTTTTGCAGGTTTGGTCCTGGTGTAGTAAAAAGTTGTTTAAAATGTAAAATTCAACAGTCATTGCTGATTTCTCAGTCAGAAGTTCATACAGTTCAAAGGTCAAAATCAAAGGTCAGATGGAGATGGATTACTATAGGAACAGCTACATTTGGTGGAATATCTTATTATATCTACTTCCAATTCCAACCAGCCGACCAACCAAAAGTTGCCAACAAATCTATGGTTAGTAATGTCACTTTATTTTAATTGCTTGTCTTGAACAAAGCTGTGGTAAGAAATGTCACTTGATATTAAATTCTTCATGAACAAGCAGGTAGGAAATTAATCTGACCTCAACATGTTCAAATGCCTTTTACAATTAAGCATGATAAAACATCTAAGATTTTAGAGGAACAAGTACATTTATAAGGTAAGAGTTAATCGTTACAACTCTTGAGGGGTGCTCCAAATAACGGAGAAATCTACCAGTATATACATTAAGCATGTTCAGACATTTAAGATTTGAGAGGAACAAGTACATGTATATTAGGTTAGGGTTAACAATGGTTAACCGTTACAATTCTGGATGGGGTGCCCCAAATAACGGAGGTATCTACCAGTACAGAAATTAAGCATGTTAAGACATCTATGATTTGAGAGGAACAAGTACATGTATAAGGTTAGGGTTAACCGTTACAGTTCTCAAGGGGTGCTTCAAATAACAGAGGTATCTACTAGTACAGAAATTAAGCATGTTAAGACATCTAAGATTTGAGAGGAACAATGTATAAGGTTAGGGTTAACCGTTAAAATTGTTGCCACCTAAACAAAAGATCTTGGTATTTCATGCTACCCAAACAAAGCTCAGGGTTTTACATGTTTCCTTAATAAAGGTTCATGGTATTTCATGCTACCATAACAAAGGCTTATGGTATTTCATGCTACCATAACAAAGGCTCATGGTATTTCATACTACCTGAATGAAAGCTAAAGGTATTTCAAGCTACTTATACAAAGGCTCATTTAATTCCTTGCTACCTTAACAAAGGCTACCTGAACAAAAGCACAAGGTATTTCATGCTACTGATGCAAAGGCTCAAGGTATTTCATGCTACTGATGCAAAGGCTCAAGGTATTTCATGCTTCCTAAACAAAGGCTCAAGATATTTCATGCTACCTGAACAAAATCTCAAGGTATTTAATGCTACTGACGCAAAGGCTCAAGGTATTTCATGCTTCCTCAACAAAGGCTTGCTTATGGTATTTCATGCTACCTAAACAAAAGCTCAAGGAATTTCATGCTACTGATGCAAAGGCTCATGGTATTTCATGCTTCCTAATCAAAGGCTTGCTCATAGTATTTCATGCCATTCAAACAAAGGTTCCTGATATTTCATGCTACTTTTACAAGGTCAGGGTATTTCATGCCATCTTAACGAAAGCTCAGGGTATGTCATGGCTCCTAAACAAATGATCAGGGTACAATAAAGGTTGATGATATTATATTACCTTTAAAAAAGATCCTAAGGGTATTTCATGCTACCTAAACAAAGAATCAGGATAACTCATAATTAATTCTAAACAAAGGCTCATGGTATTTCATGGTAAGTTCCCTTAACAAAGATTTGGGGTTATTCATGCTACCTAAGGCTCATGGTATTTTTATGTCATCTTGACAAAGGCTCATGGTATTAATGCTACCTAAACATCTAAACAAAGGCTCAGGTAATTCATGCAACCTTAACAAGGGTTCGTGGTATTTAATGCCATCCTAATAAAGGCTCATGTATTTCATGCTACCTTAACAAAGGCTTAAGATTTTGCATGCTACAGATACGAAGGCTTGTGGGTAATTCATGCCACTTTAGCAAAGGCTCAGTGTATCTTATGCTTCCTAAATAAAAGCTCAGGGTACTTCATCCTACTTGAAAAATGGCCCAGGGTATTTCATGCTACTTAAACAAAGTGTCTGGGTAATTCTTTCTACCTAAACAAAGGCTTAGGGTTTTACATGCCACCTAAACAAAGACTTAGGGCTTTACATGCCACCTAAACAAAAGCTTAGGGTTTTACATGCCACCTTAAAAAAGGCTTAGGGTTTTACATGCCACCTAAACAAAGGCTAAGGGTTTTACATGCCACCTAAACAAAGTCTTAGGGTTTTACATGCCACCTAAACAAAGGCTTAGGGTTTTACATGCCATCTTAACAAAAGCTTAGGGTTTTACATGCCACCTAAATAAAGGCTTAGGGTTTTACATGCCATCTAAACAAAAGCTTAGGGATTTACATGCCACCTAAACAAAGGCTTAGGGTTTTACATGCCACCTAAACAAAGGCTTAGGGTTTTACATGCCACCTAAACACAGGCTTAGGGTTGGGTTTTACATGCCACCTAAACAAAGGCTTAGGGTTTTACATGCCACCTTAACAAAAGCTATGGGTATTTTATGCCACTTAAACAAAGGTTAAGATTTTTACATGCCACCTTAACAAAGGCTCTGGGTATTTTATGCCAACTTTAAAAGATATGAGATGTTTAATGGGTGAATAATAAAGACCTCTTATGTCACAGCTGCCTGTAGTATAAATGAATGGAAAATTATATTGTCATGATAAAGTCTGTCTTATATTGGTGTCAAGGTTTTTCTTCCACAAGAATGAAGTAGTGGAATTGTTTGATAATTGAATTGCATACCTAGTAGATTATAGTTGCATTAAATGGTGTAGATTGTGTATTTATATGTTCAAGTTCTGATATCAATCCAGTAATAGAAAAAAGTATAAAAATTTCAAAAAAGAGGGCGTAGGCAAAACAATATGTAAAATGCATTGTTTTCCTCAAGTGAGGTATTAAGTTTCATGACTAATAAATATGTATCTATTCCTCTTAATCAATAAATATAGACCATTGAGTGCACCCAAAATTTCTACATTTTTTTGAAAACTGAAACATTCTCCCCCTCCTACAATAATATTTAACTCTTACAACACACCCTATTTAAAGTCTATCTTTGAAAACTTGCCCTGTTCATGCCATTATGCATTTAAATTGTTTAGGGTAAAGCAAATTGTCAGATTAGATAATTGATCTATTAAATTTTGACTTTGAATTAAGGAGGTCTTTTTATGCCCAGTAACCAAGGATACATGTGTTTATACTTCCAATCAACTGTCCCTTTTGATTTTTTTATGATAGGGAAATTTTAAGGTTAATTTAAATTAATTTATTTTTCATTCACACTGACAAAAATATGAGGTGTTTGGGATCAAGGGTATTATGATTTTTATTTGGATAGATGTCACATTAAATCATAACTTGATACTTTGAAGTTGATGTTTCTATTTGAACAATGATCTTTTGAATGTGTCCTTTGTTGGTTTTGGAACTTTCTTAAGTATTTCTTTTTTAACACATACTTCATGGTTACAAAAGTTGGAGATTCAAGTTTCAAAGCTTGATACATAACAAACTTAATGTTTCTGTTTCATTGGTTTATAACTTTGCATGATTTCCCACCTACACAATTAACATAGAAATAAGTGGATCTGATTGCCAATGAGATAACTGAGACTCTACCAGAGGTCAAACGTCAAGTTAACAACTATAGGTCATATGTAGATATATTAAACAAATCATGACAATAAGATTGAGAATGGAATGGAAAAATTTTAAGCAATTTTTCTAATTGTGAAGGGGCATAACTCTAGAATTTGATCTGTGTTTTGGGGTTGTTATATTAGCATTGTGTATAAAATGGCATCATTTTTACAATTCTAGAGTTATTGCCCCTTTACAAATGTAAAATTTCTGAATATTTTGTTTCTGTTCTCCAACTTAACTTTTCCTCAACCAAATGTTATGAATATTATACACAATGCTTATTACCACAAAACTCAGATCAAGTACAAATTTGAGTAGTGTCAATTTTACTGCAAAAAGGGGGGGGCATCATCTTTGTCTCCTGGACACATTCCCCATTTTTTTTTCAAATCTCTTTCACCCAATCTACATTTACCAATTTTCTTCATCTTTTTGACAGGGGATTTTTCCTTCGTTATTTTACATTTTCTTGTGAGTGCTTTGTCACACTTTCCTGAAACAAATATGACCCGTACTTTCTTAGGCTTTTCTTGGTGCTGGTTAAGTATTCCCCATGTATTTATCATGTCAATCATAATACATCTCTAAGTTTAAAAGTATGGCTCTGATTATCGCTGATGAAAGTTGATAAAATATTAATACTCAATAATAAAAATTTTAAAATGTTTAGATATGTTTTTATCTTATAAATAATGTGTGTTTAAACCAGACATTATTTCCTGTGTAAATTGACTTTATTATGGTATTGTGTAACAGATGGCATGCATGAGTTTGAATTTGGCAAGCTTTGAATAACACATATTATATATATAAATGTTAGATACATAAATGTATAAATACTCAAGGCCAAGAGATTAGGCCTACAGAGATATAAATACTGGTCTGGTATTAGTTTATACCATCATAAATTCACATTTTTTCTTGAATATTAAAACAGGACATCATTTTTGACAAATAGTGGTGTGTATAAAGAATTACCAAAAGCTAGGACCATAACCAACCGTAAATTCAACACAAAGCCAGTTAATATTTATAGTGTGGTGAATTATGCATAATATTTTTTCGGGTACTAGGCAGGGTTCAGCATTTTTCTTAAAACTTGCTCATTGGGGAAATGGCCATAACATGATATACCTGTCAGAAAGAGAAAATCACTTGTTCAAATTGCTATTGTCTTATCCTTGTCAAAAATTCAAAGAGGAACATGATGAAGTAAACGATTCTGAGTCTTGAACACATAACTAGTTTAATTGATTGATTGTTGGTTGCTGAACGTCCAGAGGCAAATATTTTATACATGTTCAGGACGACCAGCTGAAGATCATCTTTACATTTGAATAATTTATTTTATTAAGGGATGATCTTTTCCCTTTCATCAACTTAAAATGACCTAATGATTGCATTGCTTTTTTGTAAAATAGTAAATTTTTGCAAATTTAGTTTTGTATGATTTTTAATTTCAGTTTCTTTTATATATATATCGGAGTTTAGTATGATTACTGAACTAGTCCACATTTTGTTTAGTGGCCAGCTGAATCATGCCTCTGGGTGCGGGATTTTCTTGCTGTATTGGTGGCATTTGGCTGTTTTCCGCTCTTTGGTCTGATTGCTGTCTCTTTGACATATTCCCCATTTCCATTCTCAATTTCATTTTGCTTAGTTCCCAATCATGGCAAGAATTCACAAGTTCTCTCCGCAGGAAATCATATACGTTAATTACCAATCTACTGTCATGACTGTTTCAATAAGGAATAAGGACAGGTGGTATGATTGCCAATTGCCAATTCAATGAGACAACTTTATACTAAAGCAGTGGCGGATCCAGGTGGAGGGTTCCGGGGGTTGGAACCCCCCCTTTTTTTGGGACGATTAATGCATTTGAATGGGGACATATAGTTGGAACCACCCCTTTGTCCTGGGTTGGGAACCCCCCTTTTTAAAATGGCTGGATCCGCCCCTGCAAAGTTGAAATGAAGTGGATTTAAGCAATTATAAGCAACCATACTGCCTTCAACAATGAGAAAAAAAACCATACTGTTTAGTCGACTATAAAAGACCCAGACATGAAAAATATGTATTCATTCAATTGAAAAAAACTTTAACAGTCTAAACAAAACAATTTACGAAAAACAAATATGACAGACATGAACCACTGATGATTTTAAATTTATTTCATTTTATATTTATGTTATGTCATTTTTCTCATAATAATGATGAACTTCTGACTCATTTGCCTTATTGATAGACTTATTTGAACTATTTTATGCAACTTCAATATTATTTAATAATTTTGTTTAATCCTAAAATAAAAAAAACACTGTTAATTACTTCAAATTATCTTTAAAATCAAAGGTTCTGCACCAATTTTGTAGACTATGAGTGGATGAAATAAATAGTTTAGTTATTACTTCAAATGTTAAAAGTTTATAGTCTACATTTAGCAAGTTATGGTCCATTATTAAAAGTTGAAAATGACATTATCTTGTGACTCCACTAAATGATGTTATGCATCTTAACCTTTGATCATAATAAATGTAGCATACTTAATGACATTATCATAATACAGTTATTTTAAACACTCAAATCTGATTTTAAATATGTATTTTATTGTGATAACTGTATGTAAAACTAAGATATATATTGAATGAAATTTATCAATTTAATTCTAACGGTATGACTTCTATTTAAATGAATTTAAGCAATGGACATGTACATATATCATGCTTATAGTGAATAAATAACTGGTATTTAAATATAAAGTGATTCTACAAATATCCATAGTGTGAACCTAATCCATTGTAAACATATGGTCTGACATCCGTTATGACCCTTCAACTCAATTGACCTTTCAACTTACACAGAAAATCTATAAATATTAGAATAATGTTCTGTAAATTTCTTTGCATGCCGGCTAGCATGATTAATCCTATATAATGATTATCAGTTCTAGTTAAACATTTTTAGGATTGTATTCTGTCAGAAATTCAGTACTGTATACATGGCAGAAAATTAATCCAAGTGCATGGTATTTATTGATGTGAACATCTGTGGCTATTACTGATCTGGATTTTTATATACAAACAGACATATCTATAATTGTGATAATTAAAATAAACAACAATGTCAACGACAATAACAACAAAATCTGATGACTCACAATCAGAGGACTTTAGTCAAATCTATGTGACACTCTATAGTACAATTCTACTGGTCTTGTTAATTTCTGGACGACATGCCATGTCTAAAAAACTATTGAAGAAACTGTATCATTATTCAAGGAAACGATTGTGGTATGCTTTATCCAAACTGGACCCTCGTCAAATAAAGTTTTATGGACTAAGATGGGGTATCCCATCCAAAGAATTAAAGGAACTTATGTTGTATACTGATTTTATAAAACACAAGAAGAAAAGAGCATATAGACATAAGAAAAAACTGAATAAAACGGTAAGATTGCTTGTAAATTCATGTAGAAGTCTATGATAAAACGGTAAGATTACTTGTAAATTCATGTAGAAGTCTATGATAAAATGGTAAGATTTCTCTTCAACTTAAGCTTAGTGGTCCATAATAAATAGGTCAGCACTCTCTTCTACTTAAGCTTAGTGGTCCATAATAAATAGGTCAGCACTCTCTTCCACTTAAGCTAAGTGGTCCATAGTAAAAGGGTCAGAACTGTCTTCCACTTAAGTTGAGTAGTCCATAATAAAAGGGATAGAATTCTGTATGAATTAAGCTGAGTGGTCCGTGATAAAAGAGTCAGAACTCTCTCTTCGACTAAAGCTTAGTGATTCATAATAAAAGGTCAGAACTCTCTTCAACTTAAGCTGAGTGGTCTATAATAAAAGGGTCAGAACTCTCTCTTCGACTTAAGCTTAGTAATCCATAATAAAATGGTCAGAACTTTCTTTGACTTAGGTAGTGGTCCATAATATAATGTAATATCTTTTCTTGTTTTAAACCGTGTGATACCTTTCCACATGACAAGTAAGCGGTATCCTTTAACAGTTAAGTTAATCTGACTTATTGTGAGAATTGGACTGAAGGTCATCTGATCTGATAAGAACTAAGAGTACATGTTAGATTGTGTGTCCTTCAGAACCTGATATAAAAGTCTGATATTAAAGTACATCTTACTACACTGTCTTAACTTATCTACTTTTAACATTAGTTTAACCTTAAAGACAAATTCTCCTTGAATAATTTTTCCCTCTGAACAAAAATCTACTAAACCTTGATATACTAATGTGGAAAGTTTAAAAATGAGATGTTCTGGAAATAATTTTTACAAAGGCCACCATTGACAAATAATTATAAACAAAAACCATCAGAGACAATTAGAACAAATGCCTACAGAGACAACTGAAATAAATACCACCAGAGACAACTGAAATAAATACCACCATAGACAACTGAAATAAATACCACCATAGACAACTGAAATAAATACCACCAGAGACAACTGAAATAAATACCACCAGAGACAACTGAAATAAATACCACCAGAGACAACTGAAATAAATACCAACATAGACAACTGAAATAAATACTACCATAGACAACTGAAATAAATACTACCAGAGACAACTGAAATAAATACCACCAGAGACAACTGAAATAAATACCAACATAGACAACTGAAATAAATACCACCAGAGACAACTGAAAGAAATACCACCAGAGACAACTGAAATAAATACTACCAGAGACAACTGAAATAAATACTACCAGAGACAACTGAAATAAATACCACCAGAGACAACTGAAATAAATACCAACATAGACAACTGAAATAAATACTACCATAGACAACTGAAATAAATACTACCAGAGACAGCTGAAATAAATACCACCAGAGACAACTGAAATAAATACCAACATAGACAACTGAAATAAATACCAACATAGACAACTGAAATAAATACCACCAGAGACAACTGAAAGAAATACCAACATAGACAACTGAAATAAATACCAACATAGACAACTGAAATAAATACTACGAGAGACAACTGAAATAAATACCACCAGAGACAACTGAAATAAATACCAACATAGACAACTGAAATAAATACCACCATAGACAACTGAAAGAAATACCACCATAGACAACTGAAATAAATACCAACATAGACAGCTGAAATAAATACCACCAGAGACAACTGAAATAAATACCACCATAGACAGCTGAAATAAATACCAACATAGACAACTGAAAGAAATACCACCAGAGACAACTGAAATAAATACCACCAGAGACAACTGAAATAAATACCACCAGAGACAACTGAAATAAATACCAACATAGACAACTGAAATAAATACCACCAGAGACAACTGAAAGAAATACCACCAGAGACAACTGAAATAAATACCACCAGAGACAGCTGAAATAAATACCAACATAGACAACTGAAATAAATACCACCAGAGACAACTGAAAGAAATACCACCAGAGACAACTGAAATAAATACCACCAGAGACAACTGAAATAAATACCAACATAGACAACTGAAATAAATACCAACATAGACAACTGAAATAAATACCAACATAGACAACTGAAAGAAATACCACCAGAGACAACTGAAATAAATACCACCAGAGACAACTGAAATAAATACCACCAGAGACAACTGAAATAAATACCAACATAGACAACTGAAATAAATACCACCAGAGACAACTGAAAGAAATACCACCATAGACAGCTGAAATAAATACCACCAGAGACAACTGAAATAAATACCAACAGAGACAACTGAAATAAATACCACCATAGACAACTGAAATAAATACCACCAGAGACAACTGAAATAAATACCAACAGAGACAACTGAAATAAATACCACCATAGACAACTGAAATAAATACCACCAGAGACAACTGAAATAAATACCAACATAGACAACTGAAATAAATACCACCATAGACAACTGAAATAAATACCACCAGAGACAACTGAAATAAATACCAACATAGACAACTGAAATAAATACTACCAGAGACAACTGAAATAAATACCACCATAGACAACTGAAATAAATACTACCAGAGACAACTGAAATAAATACCACCAGAGACAACTGAAAGAAATACCACCATAGACAACTGAAATAAATACCACCATAGACAACTGAAATAAATACCACCATAGACAACTGAAATAAATACCACCATAGACAACTGAAATAAATACCACCATAGACAACTGAAATAAATACCACCAGAGACAACTGAAATAAATACCAACATAGACAACTGAAATAAATACTACCAGAGACAACTGAAATAAATACCACCATAGACAGCTGAAATAAATACTACCAGAGACAACTGAAAGAAATACCACCATAGACAACTGAAATAAATACCACCAGAGACAACTGAAATAAATACCAACATAGACAACTGAAATAAATACCAACATAGACAACTGAAATAAATACCACCAGAGACAACTGAAAGAAATACCAACATAGACAACTGAAATAAATACCAACATAGACAACTGAAATAAATACCACCAGAGACAATTGAAATAAATACCACCAGAGACAGCTGAAATAAATACCACCAGAGACAACTGAAAGAAATACCACGGAGACAACTGAAATAAATACTACGAGAGACAACTGAAATAAATACCAACAGAGACAACTGAAATAAATACCACCAGAGACAACTGAAATAAATACCAACAGAGACAACTGAAAGAAATACCACCATAGACAACTGAAATAAATACCAACAGAGACAACTGAAATAAATACCAACATAGACAACTGAAATAAATACCACCAGAGACAGTTGAAATAAATACCACCAGAGACAACTGAAATAAATACCACCAGAGACAACTGAAAGAAATACCACCAGAGACAACTGAAAGAAATACCACCAGAGACAGCTGAAATAAATACCAACATAGACAACTGAAATAAATACCAACATAGACAACTGAAATAAATACTACCAGAGACAACTGAAATAAATACTACCATAGACAGCTGAAATAAATACCAACAGAGACAACTGAAATAAATACCACCATAGACAACTGAAATAAATACCACCAGAGACAACTGAAATAAATACCAACATAGACAACTGAAATAAATACCACCAGAGACAACTGAAATAAATACCACCAGAGACAATTGAAAGAAATACCAACATAGACAACTGAAAGAAATACCTACCACCATAGACAACTGAAAGAAATACCACCAGAGACAACTGAAAGAAATACCAACATAGACAACTGAAATAAATACCAACATAGACAACTGAAATAAATACTACGAGAGACAACTGAAATAAATACCACCAGAGACAACTGAAATAAATACCAACATAGACAACTGAAATAAATACCACCAGAGACAACTGAAAGAAATACCACCAGAGACAACTGAAATAAATACCACCAGAGACAACTGAAATAAATACCACCAGAGACAACTGAAATAAATACCACCATAGACAACTGAAATAAATACCACCAGAGACAACTGAAATAAATACCACCAGAGACAACTGAAATAAATACCAACATAGACAACTGAAAGAAATACCACCAGAGACAACTGAAAGAAATACCAACATAGACAACTGAAATAAATACCACCAGAGACAACTGAAAGAAATACCAACAGAGACAACTGAAATAAATACTACGAGAGACAACTGAAATAAATACCACCAGAGACAACTGAAATAAATACCACCAGAGACAACTGAAATAAATACCACCAGAGACAACTGAAAGAAATACCACCAGAGACAACTGAAATAAATACCACCATAGACAGCTGAAATAAATACCACCAGAGACAACTGAAATAAATACCACCAGAGACAACTGAAATAAATACCAACATAGACAACTGAAAGAAATACCACCAGAGACAACTGAAAGAAATACCAACATAGACAACTGAAATAAATACCACCAGAGACAGCTGAAATAAATACCACCAGAGACAACTGAAATAAATACTACGAGAGACAACTGAAATAAATACCACCAGAGACAACTGAAATAAATACCACCAGAGACAACTGAAATAAATACTACCAGAGACAACTGAAATAAATACCACCATAGACAACTGAAATAAATACCAACATAGACAACTGAAATAAATACCAACATAGACAACTGAAATAAATACCAACATAGACAACTGAAATAAATACTACGAGAGACAACTGAAATAAATACCACCAGAGACAACTGAAATAAATACCAACATAGACAACTGAAATAAATACTACGAGAGACAACTGAAATAAATACCACCAGAGACAACTGAAATAAATACCACCATAGACAACTGAAATAAATACCACCAGAGACAACTGATACCACCATAGACAACTGAAATAAATACCACCATAGACAACTGAAATAAATACCACCATAGACAACTGAAATAAATACCACCAGAGACAACTGATACCACCATAGACAACTGAAATAAATACCACCATAGACAACTGAAATAAATACCACCATAGACAACTGAAATAAATACCACCAGAGACAATTGAAATAAATACCACCATAGACAACTGAAATAAATACCACCATAGACAACTGAAATAAATACCACCAGAGACAATTGAAATAAATACCACCAGAGACAATTGAAATAAATACCAGAGACCATAGACAACTGAAATAAATACCACGGAGACAACTGAAATAAATACCACCAGAGACAACTGAAATAAATACCACCAGAGACAACTGAAATAAATACTACGAGAGACAACTGATACCACCATAGACAACTGAAATAAATACCACCATAGACAACTGAAATAAATACCACCATAGACAACTGAAATAAATACCACCAGAGACAATTGAAATAAATACCACCATAGACAACTGAAATAAATACCACCAGAGACAATTGAAATAAATACCACCATAGACAACTGAAATAAATACCACCATAGACAACTGAAATAAATACCACCAGAGACAACTGAAATAAATACCACCATAGACAACTGAAATAAATACCACCGGAGACAACTGAAATAAATACCACCAGAGACAACTGAAATAAATACCACCAGAGACAACTGAAAGAAATACCAACATAGACAATTGGAAACTGTTCCTCTAATGATTTTTAGAGATATGCAGACAAACTAAATCCTATTTATGTATTTATGCCTCGTTCACACGTTCATTTAATTCGAATTGAGTTCGAATTGAATGTGTATCGAATTCGCTAATCGCGTTCACACACTCTTCTTTTTTAATTAAAAATTTATTCGAATTGGCTAAATAGCATTATCCAATTCGCATTAGAAATGCGTTTTTCTTAATACAAATTAAAAGTTAACGTCTTTCTGACAGTAAAGCAAATTTGACACACATTGCAATTCAAATTCGAATTTACGTTTGGACGTAAAACGTTTCGAATGCGAATTAAACTTATTCGAATTAGTTAATGTGAATTGAATTCGAATTACGTGTGCACAAATATCAATGATACCTATATACATGCAATGTGTTTTCATTTCAGGTGACCCTGTACAGAAAAATGCCTTTAAAAGTGATGTCTAGAGCATGGGGAACAATTAACAATTTAGAATTACCTGTTGTTTTGAGACGACCCCTCATTGGACTATATGTGTGGATGTTTGACTGTAAATTGAATGAGGCTGCCGACCCAGATCTAAGAAATTATAAAAATTTAGGTGAATTTTTCCGAAGAACATTAAAACCAGGAGTAAGAACTGTTAATGCTGATCATGACCTGGTAAGGATTTATGTTTTAAATCATTGAATTGTTTAATTCCTTGCAACTTCTATGTCCATCAGACAAGGTTCACTTGACCTTGACCTCATTTCATGGATCAGTGTTCAAGGTTGAAGTTACATGATTAAGTCTGTATCTCAGATACATGTAACATAAGCTGTGGGTGAACTATATTTGGACTGTATGGAATGATCGTAAGGGGAACATGTCAATCTGGTAGGTTTCATCTGACCTTGACCTCATTTTCATGTTTCTTTGGTCAATGTTAAGTTTTTGTGTTTAGTTCTGTTTTTCAATTACCATGGGTAAGCAATTGCAATAGCTAGGTCAACTATATTTAATGTATGGAAAAATTGTAAGGTGAACATGTCTGCCTGACAGGATTTATCTGACCTTGACCTCATTGTTATGGATCTTGTTAAGTTTATGTGATACTTGTAGTAAATATTTATCTTTTACACTTTCAACATAAAATCAATGGTCAGTAAAGCAGGTGAGATATTTGATTGTGTGCACTCTTGTTGACTAATATCTAGAAAACTAGCAATTAGAGAAAAAGTAATAAGGGTAAAAATCTTGCATACGACAAACTCTATCTACTGTGAAATTTTTGAAAAACCTGTTAACTCATTTTGGAGTTGCCCTTGAAACTTTAATTTATATTTTTTAGCTGTTATATTTATATAAATGGTAAATAATTTTAACATTATTTGAGGAATGGGTCAGATTTCCACCCCTAAATGATATATAGTTTTAATTGCCTAAGAAACCCCTTTTTAGTTCACCATAGGTTGTGTCCTGCCCCCATCTATATCAATCATTGTAAAACATCTTGAATAGGTATTACTCATGTTCTTATATTATGACACATATAAGTATATGTCAATATAGCTAATATGATATGATATGTCTTTTATTGATTTTCCATACAAAACATGAAAAGTTGAGATTTTAGTTTTATATAAGATTTAAACCCAAGTATTTAACCTAATATGTGTATTGAGAGAGAAAACATAGAAAGGTATAATATTTGGTCTTGACAGTATAAGGTCATCTGGGTGTATTAAACCATTGTAGAAAACTGGTAAAAACAATGGGGTTTACTTTGTTTAACAGACATTTCTATCAGAAATAAAATGCTCCGCAGGGCGCAGCTTGATACGACCGCAGAGGTCGAACCCTGAACAGTTGGGGCAAGTATGGACACAACATTCAAGCTTGATACAGCTCTGAATTTGGATTGTGATTAAATATTTGACACAGCATAGGTTTCTGCCACAGAATGAATGTGGTCTAAGAACTTAAAAATCCTTAATTGGACATTCCCCTATTATGGTCCAATATCCAAAATCTAAATACATGGTTAGATTCAGCATATCAAAGAACCCCAAGAGTTCAATTTTTGATGAAATCAAACAAAGTTTAATTTTGGACCCTTTTGACCTCAATGTGGACAAAGTTGATAACGGGCCCAAAATCAAAAATCTAAATACATGGTTAGATTCAGCATATCAAAGAACCCCATATTATCAATTTTGTTGAAATCAAACAAAGTTTAATTTTGGACCCGATTTGGACCAACTTGAAAACTGGGCCCATAATCAAAAATCTAAATACATGTTTAGATTCAGCATATCAAAGAACCCTAAGAATTCAATTTGTGATGAAATCAAACTAAGTTTAATTTTGGACCCTTTGGAACTTAATGTAGACCAATTTGAAAGCAGGACCAAAAATTAAGAATCTAAATACACGGTTAGATTCGGCATATCAAAGAACCCCAATAATTCAATTTTGATGAAATCAAACAAAGTTTAATTTTGGACCCTTTGGACCTCAATGTGGACCAATTTAAAACAGGGCCCAAAATCCAAAAACTTAATACACGGTTAGATTCAGCATATTAAAGAACCCCAAGAGTTCAAGAATAAAACCCCATTGAAATTGGTCTAGAAATAAGCAATTTATACAAAGTATCTTCTTTTGCACAATACTGTGCAATTGAATATTTCTTGCAATTGCGCAATACTGTGCAATTGAATATTTCTTGCTATTGCGCAATACTGTACAATTGACAATTTCTTGCTATTGCGCAATATTGTGCTATTGGATATTTCTTGCTATTGCGCAATACTGTGCAATTGAAGATTTCTTGCTATTGCAATACTGTGCAATTGAAAATTTCTTGCTATTGCACAATACTTATTATATAATAATTTACATCCTGTTTGGTGTGTATCTCCTGCCATATCATTATTATTTGCTTTTAAATATAAATCAGATATAACCAACTTAAAATGGAAAATTTTAAAGAAAAAAAGGAAAAAAAAAAATCCCCACCCAAATTTTTGAACCCCTTATGATTCATCACCCCAAACTCAATCCCAGCCTTCCTTTGAGGTATGGTACCTTGCAGTACAATTTCAGAGAGATCCATACACTTGAACACAAGTTATTGTCTGGAAACTAGAAAAATGCTTATTTTTGGCCCCTTTTTGGCCCTTAATTTGTAAACGTTTCAGGCAATTACCCCAAACTCAATTTCAGCTTTCCTTTGTGATATGGAACCTTGTAGTACAATTTCAGAAAGATCCATACATTTACACACAAGTTATTGTCATGAAACTAGAAAATGCTTGTTTTTGCCCTTTTTGGCCCCTAATTCCTAAAATTTTGAGGCAATTACCCCCAAAAATCAATCCCAGCATTCCCTTTGTGATATGGAACCTTGTGGTACAATGTCAGAGAGATCCATACACTAACACTGGAAGTTACAAAAATGCTTATTTTTGGCCCCTTTTTGGCCCCTTATTCCTTAACTGTTGGTACCATAACCCCCAAAATCAATCCCAACCTTCCTATTGTGATATTGAATCTTATGGTAAAATTTCATAGAGATCCATTCCCTTAAACTAAAGTTAGAGTGCGAAAACCAATGCGTCTTCTGACGACGACGACGACGATGACGGCGACGCCAACGTCATACCAATATACGACCACAAAATTTTTTTGCGGTCGTATAAAAAAGAACATTAAACAAATCTGAATTTAAATCAAAATGGAATACTTCATGTATATCAGGAAATGTGCACTTGTGTCAACACGTCTAATTTCCCCTACTTTACATCTTATACATGATTGAATGCCATTCATTTAATTCAATCAACAAGGCCATGAAACAGCGTGAAAGGCAAATAATAAAAACAGTGAAGAGTTATCTGCCCCATGGAAGGCCAAGATCATAAAACTAAAGCTAACAAGAACATAACCATATATATACATGCTATATATGGTATAAATAAGCTAACAAGAACATAACCATATATATACATGCTATATATGGTATAAATAAGCTAACAAGAACATAACCATATATATACATGCTATATATGGTATAAATAAGAAATCATGAAATGAAAATAGGGAAAATATTGTAAGTTTGGCTGTACCTGTGAAACTTATTTCAAAGGGTAAAGCACATCTTAAATTTTACAGTGATGTTGTTTACTGAGGCTGGAAATTTAAATATGATCTGTGCAGGTAAACTTATCAATCCTTTCAATATATATAGACAATAATAGTGTATTGACTTGACTTATCAACGATATAAGGATGAGTCTTTGGTGGATAGTTATCTCATTGCAATCATACCACATCTCCATATTTACATATTGATATGAATTTGTTCATATTTCTCATATCTAATTATATTTCAGACCAGTCCTGCTGATGGAAGGATATTGCATTATGGGATATGTAAAAATGGAATATTAGAGCAAGTTAAAGGTGTGACCTATTCTTTAAAAGGATTCCTAGGACCTTTAACCTGGAGAGGAGATATTGACGATGTAAATAATTTATCTGATGAGGAATACCATCAGAAACTGAAACTTAAACCCGGACATGAACTTTACCATTGTGTTGTATATTTAGCCCCTGGAGATTATCACAGGTTTCATTCTGCCTCGGATTGGAAAATAAGTTACAGGAGACATTTTCCAGGTAAGATAACAGTCTATCTATACACATTTTTGTTTAGGAGCCAGCTGAAGCACACCTCTGGGTGCAGGATTTTCATACTGTATTGAAGACCCATTGGTGGCCTTTGGCTGTTGTCTGCTCTTTGGTTGGGTTGTTGTCTCTTTTACACATTCCCAATTTCCATTCTCAATTCTATTATATAAAACCATAAAAAAGGTAATACACTGAAATACCATCTTTTTATGCCCCATTTTTATGCCCCATTTATGGGCATTATGTTTTCTGGTCTGTGCGTCCGTTCCTCCGTCTGTTCATCCGTTTGTTCGTTTGTCTGTCAGTCCCGCTTCAGGTTAAAGTTTTTGGTCAAGGTAGTTTTTGATGAAGTTGAAGTCCTATCAACTTGTTCCCTATGATATGATCTTTCTAATGTTAATGCCAAATTAGAGTTTTTACCCCAATTTCATGGTCCACTGAACATAGAAAATGATAGTGCGGATGGGGCATCCATGTACTATGGACACATTCTTGTTCCTCTTTTTTCAAAAATAAGTAGATTTGGTATGATTAGCAATGAGCTTTTGTCATCACTTGGCATCTATCTGATAGCTAACAGTTTAATAATAGAAGCTGGAGACCAATAAAATCTACAAATAAGTCAGCTTTGAAGTAAACTTCAATTGACCCCTTATTGCCTTTAAATGATGATATTATCCAATTTAAGGTGGTACCCAACACTTTGACTAAAATTAATTTGGCTTGTTTAATTTTCATAAAATTTTGACAAAATATTTACTTTGACCCTTTGTAAAAAATATAAAAATTTCAAAAAACTTGAACCAATCACTTTCACGGAAAAATTTCATTGGATATATATAGCAGTTTGACAAACGCTAATTTTTTATCATTTAGAAGCTTAAGGTAGCACAATACAAAGATTTTTTCTACCCCAATCAGACAACTTTAAACTGATGTAATTTCTTTCATCCAGCTTTAAATTTTATAAATGAGGTACCAAAAGAAAGAAGAACGATTAATCTTTGATTTAATTTCAAATGGTGATTATTTCATTATGACATGATTATTACATAATTAATTATTATGTAATTAGTTGCTATATTGTTATGTCCACACTTGAATGAAATTAGCTTCTTTGTTATTCATACCATCCCAAAATATTTTATAGATTCTTGTGCAACACAGTTTGACCTCCAAAAGGGTGTCTCAGATTTTTCCTATTGTATTTCATTCTCTCATAAACCTTCAATGAAGTTTGCAACCTCAATTCATAAGAGATCACTAAATTAAATTGGGTATAAAATTTGTTCTATTGATGTTTTTGGAAATCTGAGACACCCTTTTGAAGATAACTGGTCAAGGAACAACGTGTGAAAATCAAGCATATAGAGGCACCCATCTAGAAGCTAATTTCATTTGAAACTACATTTTCATGACAAAAATGAATGTGTCACAATTGAATAAATAAGGATTTTCCTACTTGTACCCCTTTAACTTCAATATAATTCACACATGTATCATGGGGATACTTCAGGATTGGCCTTTAATCATAAATCAATTAGGTTTTGATCAGTAAGAAAGCATTCCAATTCAGCAATTCTAAATATATAAAGAAAATGCACACCCTATGCATCAACAATCAGATCTGGCCGGAGATGTTATATCATTATTGATCTTGCTGTAAGTCAGTTGCTACTGATATGGTCAAAACTCCCCCCACCATGATAAACCTTTACTATTAATGATCTCAGAAGTTTAATTACACATTGCATTTACTTTTTTCAATATGGATTTTATTCTTTTAGTACATGAAATGATATATTTTGTTTTTTGCATTGTTACAAAAAGTAAGTTATGCATGTGTACACAAAATGATCAGTTGGTCAGTCTAGATGATCCTTGTTGGGGATTTCTAGAATTATAATTGTATACAATGGCAATATGGTGTTTTACACAAAGTAGATTTTTTTCATTTTTGCAGTTTGAAAATGAAACATTTAATTTGTATTTTCTCTTAAAAAGAATTCATATTTAAACATTCTCCTCAAGAAATTCTAGTATGAACATCAGCAACATTTATTGTTGTACAATTATATTTGTTTAATATCTGTACATTTATATTTTGATTCCCTCTTTAGCTCCAAATAGTTGTTTTGTTTTTTCTCCTGACATCTCCAATACAGAAATGTATTTTTATTTGGAATTCATTATCTTTCATTTTTCCATAAATCCCTAATCCACCTCTTTTTCATAACTGTTATTTTTATTGCTGGTCAGTGGTTGTAAAGCTATCAAATGATTCTATTGATTAACCACATAGTACTGCCCACATGTTCTTATCTTGTATCAGTCAGACACGTGCATTTGTTTATAAAACTAATTATCATCAAAACTCATTAACACTGCAAGATATGTAAATAATTTTTTCTACTGTGGTTTTTGAATATTAAGAAGTAACAAAAACAGCCGAAAATGAAATTTTGATAAAATTTAGTTGCTTTTGTATTGTGCTACCTTAATATTATCCTTAACAATAGAATGTGATTAAAATGTTTAGCTGATTTTACAGAGTTATCTCCCTGTAGTGTTAGGTACCACCTTATCATGGAAGAAATCGTCAATTGCCTCCATATAGGAGTTATTGGCCCTTGAAAGATCTTTTTTACCCATTTGTTGCAGAAATTATAATAAAATGAGAATTTGTTAGAAGATCTAAAAGTACTGTGGATTTCTTTATTGTCCTTGGTATCTATTTACATGGATTTAGGAAAACTTGCATTTCCTTTAATATTTGATTATCATGGCTTTGTCAATGTCTGCGTACAAGTTTACAAAATTTTTTCAAATCTTCACCCATCAATAAGTGGTTCAATGTACCAACAAAACATGCAAAATTCACAATCACTTTTTGCTTTATCATGTATATTACAGTGTTATACAATAGATCGTTATCTTATTTTCTGCTAAAAATTCATAACATGGGAATAAATAGTCATCCAAGGGCAATTATAAACTCATAATAAGTGTTCAATTGACCATTTTTGGTCGTTTAGGCCTACTTTGTATTCATTATTATTCAAAGATACACATTTTTGTGAATTTTGCATGTTTTAACTCTACGTCCTTCATTTAGTTTCTGATGGAGAGTTTTCACATTGACAACCATACCACTCTTCTTATTTTGATAAGATCTAAAAATACGCCACTAAATTATAACTTATTATGGAATTCATCATGAACTTATACTTAATAATGTATATTTATTATTGTTTCTAGGAGATCTACTAAGTGTAAGTCCAGGTATAGCCAGATGGATTGAAGGTCTGTTTAATATATTTATTATTGTTTCTAGGAGACCTACTAAGTGTAAGTCCAGGTATAGCCAGATGGATTGAAGGTCTGTTTAATATATTTATTATTATTTCTAGGAGACCTACTAAGTGTAAGTCCAGGTATAGCCAGATGGATTGAAGGTCTGTTTAATATATTTATTATTATTTCTAGGAGACCTACTAAGTGTAAGTCCAGGTATAGCCAGATGGATTGAAGGTCTGTTTAATTTTAATGAGAGAGTTGTCTATGCAGGAACATGGAAGCATGGATTTTTCAGCTACACTGCCGTCGGAGCAACTAATGTAGGATCAATTAGAATATACTGTGATGAGGTTTGTAAAATTTTGTTAAGGCTTGAAGAATGGGTTGGGACTGAATAGAACTGAAAACCATAGATAAATAGCTAAAAACCTATGGTCATTGCAAGGTCGAATTTGTGGGGTGTAAAAAGAACTGAAAACCATAAATGTGTGGGGCCTAAAAAGAACTGAAAACCATAAATGAAAAAAGAAGAGTCATTGCAAGTTAGAATGGGTTGGGAGTGACAAGTACTTATAACCATAGCTAAAAATCAGAGGTCATTGCATGATTAACTAAGATTATAGAGCAATTCTATTTGACCCCTGTCTGTTGTTTACAACTGGGTTGCTGTCTCATTGATGTTAATCCCACATATCCCTTTATAATATCCAGCACTACAAAAACAGGGGAGATATAGTTTTTGACCCGTCCGTATGTCCATCAATCATTTCATTACCCCTATGCTATAAGTCTAAAAAACTTAGTCTGTTTGCCACCTTAGATAGATATATGGTGCCACATGTGGAGTTGAACCTGCTTTAACTTCCAAAAACCCTTTGATCACCTCTCGTTTTGTTTAAAAGGGTTCATTTTCGCACTTGCTTTCACTTTTTAGTGTTGTTCAAATCAACTCGAAACTTGGTTCACATGTTCCCTAGGTTATGATCGTTTTAGTTTTAATGCCAAATTGATTTTGACCCCAATTTCACTGTCCACTAAACATAGAAAGTGATAGTGAGAGTAGGGTATTCGTTTACTATGGACAAATTCTTGTTTATTAGTCATTTAAAGAAAATTGTGCAGAAATGCAATATATATGCGGAATGAAGAATTTATATGAATCTGTTTATATATATGTAACACTCTCAAACTTGTCCATCCCCCCCAAACGTGTCCGATTCCCCAAACGTGTCTATTCTCCCCAAACGTGTCCGTATGTTCAATATTACCCAACGTGTCCGATTTCATAACCCCCAAACGTGTCCGATAATTGTTATTCGCCAAAACGTGTCCACTGTTAAACGCCAGAACGTCTCACGTCTTTTAGCGCTAATACATGTATGTCCTAAATGACACCAATAACGTTTACGGCAATTCTATGATGGGGAATACAGTTGATGAAGTGGTCATTTATTAGCATTAGTTTGTTCAATGCCGGTTGTTAATGATTATCATAATTGCAAATTTAATCTGTAACATATGAATTAAATTTTGACTGAAATTGCTTATTGTCCAGTTGCAAGTATTTCATGCTTATTTAGAGCGACATACAAATAATTCTTGAATTAATCGTTTACTATGTAAATTATATTGTACTAATAAACTCCGATGATGCCTTTTATGTTAATCCGAATATTGCACGGCGGGCTTTCAGCAGAATTGACGTCTCCTTTTTCAACAGTTCTGGTATTTAAAATCTCTTCAAATCATAAACTGGTTATCAGGTTTTTTAATTAAATTTAGGTTTGGAGCATCACTAAAGATGCAGGAACACGAGACATAACGTCCAGTGCAAAATATTTCATGCATTATTTGAAAACATCATGTTAACAATAAATACTGTAGATAAGTTCTTTTATTATACCGGGAATTTAGGATTGGGCCTATTTTTTTACGGTTATTAACGAGATTAACACTAGTTGGGAATTTAATCTAAAAAATTTAAGAGTGAGTAAAGACCGCTTTTTCATGACTACTTCAATCTCCATAATGTAATAGAGGCCATTTTAAATGAAAGTTGCGGAAATTTAAAAAAAATGTTGCCTTCCAAAATACAACTGATGGCACCATGAAAGAGTGAAATGCTACAAAGGTTTTAATGCGCAGAGAATGGGACAATCTCCCTACACGAGGTATCTGATTTAATATTTACAATATAACTGGGCATGGCTGCTTACATTTACATCCAACATAGCTGAACGGACGCCCCCACTTTTACCCAGGTTATACTGCCGGTTTAAAAAAGACCTAAAGTTATTTATTTCTATTTTTTAATGAAATAGTAAAATGAGTATACGTTAATGAAAAAGCAATAACCAAATAACCTATGTATTTATAATATGGACATGAATGATAGTTCTAGTAAAAGAAATAAAATAATCTTGATATGGACACGTTTGGGTGTTTATAAAAAAATGGACACGTTTGTGCATTTATACAAATGACACGCTTTGGCGCTGTTTTCAACAAGACATTTTTGCAGTTCAGTGACGTCATGTGGACACGTTTGGGGAATCGGACACAATTGGGGGGAAGGACACGTTTCTGAGTGTTACATATATATATACATATAGATTCTACCAATGCATTGAGTGTGATACTATATTTATCCACTCGAGATCAGTCTATAAATATCGTATAACACCAGATTTGGTGGTGGAATCTGTTTCTCTAATGTTTTTCATACGATATCCAGACAATTTGAATCCCTCTTTTTGAACACCTGCAAAAAGATGTGTTCTTTCCACGTGACGTCATCAGGCGTGGTCACCTTTTTTCATGACGTCACAATAGAAATTTTTGAGGAAAGCAAGAAAATTTGACGTCATAATCAACTTTTGACCAATGAAGAACTGAGATCAAAGAACCACACATTGATTAAATAAAAATAATTCACATGTCAGAGAAATGTGTATATATACACAACTGTTGCATGAGATCACTCAAATAATTTAGGTTTTTAAGGGAATGCATTGTACATACAGTCGAAGTTGTTGTCTTGAATGTCTTGCTACTTTACAAAATATGATCACTGTTCTATCTCAGAAAAGGGGAGACAATTATATATCTACTTTGTACAAGAAACTAGTACATGAACATGCATAATGACCCCATATTTTCTTTTAATTTGTAAGCATCTATATTCTAATGTATTCATATTAAAATTATATCATTTACTTGTCTTCTTAAGTCATAGTAAACATTTTGTTATGATTTTCTATGTATAATCACAACATAAAAATAGAAGTTTGCACAATCAGAAGGTAGAAACATTCCCCTTTGGGGAGTGAAACACTTAATACATGAAATCAATGTTTTCTGAAATGATTGTAATTGTTGATCATGGTACATGTACAATATTCAGGAGATGCTGGATACAAATTACAGTTATGTGATAAGAATGTAAATTGTCAGCTCTTATATTAATCTCATTTTCTTCCCAATCTTAAAAGATTTTGCTAAAACTGAATTTACAGTATGATGAATCATATAAAAAAATAAGATGTGGTATAATTGAGACAACTCTCCACAAGAGACCAAATGAAACAGAAATTAACAACTATCAGTTTATTGTGACATCAGAGTGTAATCACACACAGACTTAATTATACAGTACTGACATTCAATTCTTTAATATCTCCTGTAATTATTTTCTAGGAACTTACAACGAACCACAGAGATCACGGAGATAGAAACAATGTCCGTGATGCCTGTATAATCGAGGGAACAGAGATGGGAAAATCATTCCAGAAAGGAGATATGTTTGGAGAATTTAATCTCGGATCAACAATCGTTCTTATTTTTGAAGCTCCAAGAAATTTTGAATTCAAAGTTCAGACAGGACAAAAAGTCTCATATGGACAACCGTTAGGATTCAACAGACATGTAGATTTATTGTGATTGTTTTGACCACTAAAAATGTTAACTGGATCTGACCAACGAAGAAGTGCCTTTCTTTTATAATAAATACATATAAATTTTTTGTGATCTTTTTGACCATTAAAAATGTTAACTTGTTTGGACGTATGAAGCAGTACCTTTCATTAACAATTTATACATGAAATACATATATAAATTTGCTGTAGGTTAGTCAAAAAGTTTGGCTTACTCTATGTATAGTCTTTCTGAATCTTGATTGTATCATATCATAACTTGACCATTAGTGTTACAATCTTGTCCTTTAAATTACAGTTTAACCTGTTATTATGGTTACCTTCTATCAAGGAAAACTGTCTTGTCAGGTTACTCTCAGTTCAAAGGTCACCTCTTGTTTGAAGTCAGTTTTTTCATGTTTTTGAGGATTTTCAAATGGTTTGGCCTCGAGCATCACTAAAGAGACATTGATTGTCGAAATTTGCATATGGTGCAGAAAAATTGCTACCACTTAATGGATGGCTCTGCTGGTGGATTGATAGTTCCGTTTGGTATCACCAGCCTAGTAGCCAGTACCTCGGAACTGGCATCATGGAAATACAGATTTTGTGTTATAAAATTTGCTGTTACAAAATTGAAAATTATTTTAAATTAAGGAACATATATATCTCCCTCATGCAGAGCTGTGATTCCTTGTGAGTCTTTGGCTATACCTTTTTGTCCTTTAAGGTTTTTGGCTCTTCATCCTTTTAATAAACATTGGATTTTCAAATGGTTTTGCCTCGATCATCACTGAAGAGACATTAATCATCAAAATGCGCATTTGGTGCAGAACAAATGGCAAAGTTTATGTAATTATCAGAGTGATTGCTCTACAATGGCGATCCTTTTAACTGTTTGTTTGTGTTTTGGACAAAAACTAAAGAAGATAGAGAAAAATTGTAAACAGAAAAAAAAGATCAACAATACAAGATTAACCAAAAAGAGATTTTTGCAATGAATTCTCTTCTCGTCCACACTGTTGGAGAGTGTCCAATGTTGATGATGCACAATGACCTAGGTGAGCAACACAGGCTCTTTAGAGCCTCTTAAGTTACATATTTACTTGAAAATTATAGTGTTATGTTTCATATCCATCTTTTTATGTAGTAAACGACATTTAAATCATATGAAATTGAAATAAACACATTCAAGAATTACTCGTGTGCACGGGCTAGTAACTCATGCGGACCAGTAGGTTATATTGTGAACACCAGTAAGTAGCTCGTGCACACCGGTAATTTACTCTTGCGCACCAGTAATTTACTCGTGCGCACAAGTTTGTTACTCGTGTGCACACATTGCGTTACTCCAGCGCACCAGTCGTATTACTCCAGCAATTTAATTAATAACTCGTATGCACCCATGGTTTTTCTTATGCACACCAGTTTTGTAACTCGTGTGTACAAGCTTGTAACTCATCACAACAGTTAGTAATTGTGTGCACAAGTTGTCCATTTTCTTGATCTAGTATACATTAGGTTATATTGTGAACACCAGTAAGTAGCTCGTGCACACCGGTAATTTACTCATGCGTCAGTAATTTACTCGTGCGCACAAGTTTGTTACTCGTGTGCACACATTGCTACTCCAGCGCACCAGTCGATTACTCCAGCAATTTAATTAATAACTCGTATGCACCCATGGTTTTCTTATGCACACCAGTTTTGTAACTCGTGTATACAAGCTTGTAACTCATCACAACAGTTAGTAATTGTGTGCACAAGTTGTCCATTTTCTTGATCTAGTATACATTAGGTTATATTGTGAACACCAGTAAGTAGCTCGTGCACACCGGTAATTTACTCTTATGCACCAGTAATTTACTCATGCGCACAAGTTTGTTACTCGTGTGCACACATCATGCTACTCCAGCGCACCAGTCGATTACTCCAGCAATTTAATTAATAACTCGTATGCACCCATGGTTTTTCTTATGCACACCAGTTTTGTAACTCGTGTGTACAAGCTTGTAACTCATCACAACAGTTAGTAATTGTGTGCACAAGTTGTCCATTTTCTTGATCTAGTATACATTAGGTTTTCGGGGCCTGCTCGAGACCTTCTCTGGGTGTGGGATATCTCGCATGTTGAAGACCCATTGGTGGCCTTGAGTTGTTTTGTACTTTTTGGTCGGGTTGTTGTCTCTTTGACATATGCCCTGTTGCTATTCTTATTCAATTAGTCGTGCACACCAGTTATGTAATTCGTGCTCATCAAGTTAGTGACTCATGCGCTTAAGTAAAAAACCGTGCGCACCCGTTGTTTTACTCGTGTGCACCGTCTAGTAACTAATTCGCACCAGTAAGTAACTTAAGTTCACAAATTGTGTTACTCGTGCGCACAAGTTTCATTATTCGTGCCCACCAGGAAATGAAAATCGAACAAGAAAATAGAAATCGAATAAGAAAATGAAAATCGAATAAGGAAATAGACACCGAATAAGGAAATGAAAATCGAATAACGAAATAGAAACCAAATAAGGAAATAGAAACCTAATTAGGAAATAGAAACCGAATCAGGAAATGAAAATCGAATAAGGAAATAGAAACCTAATAAGGAAATGAAAATCCAATAAGGAAATAGACACCGAATAAGGAAATGAAAATCGAATAAGGAAATAGAAATTGAATAAGGAAATAAAAACCGAATAAGGAAATAAAAACCGAATAAGGAAATAGAAACCGAAGAAGGAAATTGAAACTGAAAAAGGAATAAGAAACAGATTAACTAAATGAAAATCAAATAAGGAAATAGTAACCGAATAAGGAAATAGAAACAGAATAAGGAAATGAAAATCGAATAAGGAAATAGAAACTGAATACGGAAATAATAAAATGCTCCGCAGGGCGCAGCTTGATACGACCGCAGAGGTCGAACCCTAAAACATTCAAGCTTGATACAGCTCTGAATTTGGATTGTGATTAAATATTTGACACAGCATAGGTTTCTGACACAGAATGAATGTGGTCTAAGAACTTAAAAATTTAAAAATTGGACATTCACCTATTATGGTCTAATATCCAAATCTAAATACATGGTTAGATTCAGCAAATCAAAGAACCCCAAGAGTTCAATTTTGATGAAATTAAACAAAGTTTAATTTTGGACCCTTTATACCTCAATGTGGACAAAGTTGATAACGGGGCCCAAAAATCAAAAATCTAAATACATGGTTAGATTCAGCATATCAAAGAACCCCATGTATTCAATTTTGTTGAAATCAAACAAAGTTTAATTTTGGACCCTGATTTGGACCAACTTGAAAACTAGGCCCATAATAAAAATCTAAATACATGTTGAGATTCAGCATATCAAAGAACCCTAAGAATTCAATTTTGTTAAAATCAAACTAAGTTTAATTTTGGACCCTTTGGACCTTAATGTAGACCAATTTGAAAACGGGACCAAAATTAAGAATCTAAATACACGGTTAGATTCGGCATATCAAAGAACCCCAATAATTCAATTTTGATGAAATCAAACAAAGTTTAATTTTGGACCCTTTGACCTCAATGTGGACAAAGTTGATAACGGGGCCCAAAATCAAAAATTTAAATACATGGTTAGATTCAGCATATCAAAAACCCCATATATTCAATTTTAGTTGAAATCAAACTAAGTTTAATTTTGGACCCTGATTTGGACCAACTTGAAATCTGGGCCCATAATCAAAAATCTAAATACATGTTTAGATTCAGCATATCAAAGAACCCTAAGAATTCAATTTTTGATAAAATCAAACTAAAGTTTAATTTTGGACCCTTTGGACCTTAATGTAGACCAATTTGAAAATGGGACCAAAATTAACAATCTAAATACACGGTTAGATTCGGCATATCAAAGAACCCCAATAATTCAATTTTAATGAAATCAAACAAAGTTTAATTTTGGACCCTTTTGACCTCAATGTGGACAAAGTTGATAACGGGGCCCAAAAATCAAAAATCTAAATACATGGTTAGATTCAGCATATCACAGAACCCCATATATTCAATTTTGTTGAAATCAAACAAAGTTTAATTTTGGACCCTGATTTGGACCAACTTGAAATCTGGGCCCATAATCAAAAATCTAAATACATGTTTAGATTCAGCATATCAAAGAACCCTAAGAATTCAATTTTATTAAAATCAAACTAAGTATAATTTTGGACCCTTTGGACCTTAATGTAGACCAATTTGAAAACGGGACCAAAATTAACAATCTAAATACACGGTTAGATTCGGCATATCAAAGAACCCCAATAATTCAATTTTTAATGAAATCAAACAAAGTTTAATTTTGGACCCTTTGACCTCAATGTGGACAAAGTTGATAACGGGGCCCAAAATCAAAAATCTAAATACATGGTTAGATTCAGCATATCACAGAACCCCATATATTCAATTTTGTTGAAATCAAACAAAGTTTAATTTTGGACCCCGATTTGGACCAACTTGAAAACTGGGCCCATAATCAAAATCTAAATACATGTTTAGATTCAGCATATCAAAGAACCCTAAGAATTCAATTTTATTAAAATCAAACTAAGTATAATTTTGGACCCTTTGGACCTTAATGTAGACCAATTTGAAAACGGGACCAAAAATTAAGAATCTAAATAGACGGTTAGATGCGGCATATCAAAGAACCCCAATAATTCAATTTTGATGAAATCAAACAAAGTTTAATTTTGGACCCTTTGGACCTTAATGTAGACCAATTTGAAAATGGGACCAAAATTAACAATCTAAATACACGGTTAGATTCGGCATATCAAAGAACCCCAATAATTCAATTTTTAATGAAATCAAACAAAGTTTAATTTTGGACCCTTTTGACCTCAATGTGGACAAAGTTGATAACGGGGCCCAAAATCAAAAATCTAAATACATGGTTAGATTCAGCATATCACAGAACCCCATATATTCAATTTTGTTGAAATCAAACAAAGTTTAATTTTGGACCCTGATTTGGACCAACTTGAAATCTGGGCCCATAATCAAAAATCTAAATACATGTTTAGATTCAGCATATCAAAGAACCCTAAGAATTCAATTTTTATTAAAATCAAACTAAGTATAATTTTGGACCCTTTGGACCTTAATGTAGACCAATTTGAAAACGGGACCAAAATTAACAATCTAAATACACGGTTAGATTCGGCATATCAAAGAACCCCAATAATTCAATTTTAATGAAATCAAACAAAGTTTAATTTTGGACCCTTTTGACCTCAATGTGGATAAAGTTGATAACGGGGCCCAAAATCAAAAATCTAAATACATGGTTAGATTCAGCATATCACAGAACCCCATATATTCAATTTTTGTTGAAATCAAACAAAGTTTAATTTTGGACCCTGATTTGGACCAACTTGAAAACTGGGCCCATAATCAAAAATCTAAATACATGTTTAGATTCAGCATATCAAAGAACCCTAAGAATTCAATTTTTATTAAAATCAAACTAAGTATAATTTTGGACCCTTTGGACCTTAATGTAGACCAATTTGAAAACGGGACCAAAATTAAGAATCTAAATAGACGGTTAGATGCGGCATATCAAAGAACCCCAATAATTCAATTTTGATGAAATCAAACAAAGTTTAATTTTGGACCCTTTGGACCTCAATGTGGACCAATTTAAAACGGGCCCAAAATCAAAAACTTAATACACGGTTAGATTCAGCATATTAAAGAACCCCAAGAGTTCAAGAATAAAACCCCATTGAAATTGGTCAAGAAATAAGCAATTTATACAAAGTATCTTCTTTGCACAATACTGTGCAATTGAATATTTCTTGCAATTGCGCAATACTGTGCAATTGAATATTTCTTGCTATTGCGCAATACTGTACAATTGACAATTTCTTGCTATTGCGCAATATTGTGCTATTTGATATTTCTTGCTATTGCGCAATACTGTGCAATTGAAGATTTCTTGCTATTGCGCAATACTGTGCAATTGAAAATTTCTTGCTATTGCACAATACTTATTATATAATAATTTACACATCCTGTTTGGTGTGTATCTCCTGCCATATCATTATTATTTGCTTTTAAATATAAATCAGAAATAACCAACTTAAAATGGAAAATTTTAAAGAAAAAAAAAGGAAAAAGGGAAAAAAATCCCCCTTCCCACCCCCCAATTTTTGAACCCCCTTATGATTCATCACCCCAAACTCAATCCCAGCCTTCCTTTGAGGTATGGTACCTTGCAGTACAATTTCAGAGAGATCCATACACTTGAACACAAGTTATTGTCTGAAACTAGAAAAATGCTTATTTTTGGCCCCTAATTCCTAAACATTTCAGGCAATTACCCCAAACTCAATTACAGCTTTCCTTTGTGATATGGAACCTTGTAGTACAATTTCAGAAAGATCCATACACTTACACACAAGTTATTGTCATGAAACTAGAAAATGCCTGTTTTTGCCCTTTTTGCCCCTAATTCCTAAAATTTTGAGGCAATTACCCCAAAAATCAATCCCAGCATTCCTTTGTGATATGGAACCTTGTGGTACAAAGTCAGAGAGATCCATACACTAACACACAAGTTATGTCTGGAAGTTACAAAATGCTTATTTTTGGCCCTCTTTGGCCCCTAATTCCTTAACTGTTGGTACCATAACCCCAAAATCAATCCCAACCTTCCTTTTTGATATTGAACCTTATGGTAAAATTTCATAGAGATCCATTCACTTAAACTAAAGTTAGAGTGCGAAAACCAATGCGTCTTCGGACGACGACGACGACGACGACGACGACGACGACGCCAACGTCATACCAATATACGACCACAAAATTTTTTTGCGGTCGTATAAAAACCGAATAAGGAAATAGAAACTGAATAAGGAAATAGAAACTGAAGAAGGAAATTGAAACTGAAAAAGTAATAAGAAACAGATTAACTAAATGAAAATCGAATAAGGAAATAGTAACCGAATAAGGAAATAGAAACCGAATAAGGAAATGAAAATCGAATAAGGAAATGAAAATCAAATAAGGAAATAGAAACCGAATAAGGAAATCGAAACTGAATAAGGAAATAGAAACCGAATAAGGAAATAGAAACTGAATAAGGAAATAGAAACCAAATAAGGAAATGAAAATCGAATAAGGAAATAGAAACCGAATAAGGAAATAGAAACCGAATAAGGAAATGAAAATTGTATAAGGAAATAAAAACCGAATAAGGAAATGGAAAATCGAAAAAAGAAATAGAAAAGAAATAAGGAAATGGACACCGAATCATTATGGAGACTGAATAAGGAAATAGAAACCGAATAAGGGAATGAAAATCTAAAAAGGAAATAGAAACCGAATAAGGAAATGAAAATTGAATAAGGAAATAGAAACTAAATAAGGAAATAGAAACCGAATTGTGAAATAGAAGCTGAATAAGGAAATGAAATTGAATAAGGAAATAGAAACCGAATAAGGAAATGATTATCGAATAAGGAATTAGAACCCGAATAAGGAAGTGGAAAAAGAATTGAGGATAAAAAGTATTTGAACAAAAATTTAAGAAAAAATTATTAGAAAAATTTTGAGTAAAAATATTTTGAGAAAAATAAATTCAATTTGACTTACAATATTTTCAAAATTTGAATATCGAAAAGGAAAAAGGGAACAACTTGTGTCTGGTCTCATGTGAGGCAGATATGTATATCGTCAATTCTTTCTTTTAGATGTATATATTATTAATTCGTATATTTTAAATAATTTGATTCGTTCAGGGATAGTCACATGTTAAACTATATTTTCGAAGGTATTTAGAAAACGGCGGATAGCAAAAGCATATTGCACAGTTATTTTCAGAATATCTAAAAACCGATATACTTTGTGACGTCATGTAATGAATTTCATGATATTGTTTAAAGATTTATAAAAAAATATCTATGATCGATTATTTGAAGAAAAAATCTTCAAATACATAAGATGTAAAAAAAAAAAAAAAACATAAAAGTAAATGAAATAACAACTAATATGTTGTTATTGTCTAGGAGACAATATGATATCTATAAAATTCTAACAAAACAAAATCGAATGAGATTTTGATACAAATATGGTCGAAAATTAATAATATAACAATTATAGTTTATGTATGAGGTCAATACAGGATATATCGACCCAAAGAAGTATATCGACCTCGGACTTCGTCCTCAGTCAATATACTTCTTTCAGGTCAATATATCCTTGTATCGACCTCATACAAAGGCTATAATTGTATAATATTGTATAAATTATAAATGTCATAACATCTATTGAGTATATGAAAACTTAAAAGATAAGGTTTAACATGTTTAACTGATAAACTTAACTTTCTTATCAAAATAATATCAACCCTTATTCAAAACAAAATCAACACGATCAAGGTAATAAATATATATTATTATATACTTTTACATTGTGAGATACAAGTATTTTGATAGTAATTTATCTTCTTGTATTGTTTCTGGTTGGGAAGTTGAATGTGTTGTAAATTGTATTACTGTGCAGCATGATAGCCACATTGTTTATTTGTTCTGTCTCTGTAATACTTATATACCATATTGATGTTATTTTCTCTTCTAGCAATGTTCATAAGGTTGATTCTTTGAACTATATCACATCACTGTTAACATAATAGTTTTAAGGGTTTGTCTTGTCTGCCTATGTTCGACTGTATATAATTGTATAGTTGGTCTGTGTCTGTAATATATGCACTATGTTGGTATGATTATTTATTCTAGCAATATCCAGTGGTTTTAGACCTTTCCATTCAAGGTTCAAATCTGCTTCATATTTTAATAACAATTGAACAATATCAAAATGACCTTCAGAACAAGCTATAAAGATTGGAGATTCTCCAGTATCTGTACACTTATTAATGTCCGCATTATTGTTTAATAACAGTTGAACAACCTCTGTATGTCCTTCCTGACAAGCAATGCAAAGAGGTGATTCTCCCGTATCTGTACACGTATTAATGTCTGCCTTACTCTTTATTAATATTTGAACTACTTCCGTATATCCATTCCAACAAGCAATGAACAGAGGAGACTCTCCGGTATCCATGCACTTGTTAATGTTTACGTTATTGTTCAGTAATAGTGCAACTACTTCAGAATGTCCTTTTTGACATGCAACGTGCAGAGGTGATACTTCTTCATCCTTATTCATGTTTGCCTTATTATTTAGCAGCATGTCGACTACTTCAGTATATCCTTTTCCGCAAGCAATGTACAGTGGTGTTGTTCCACCATTCGTACACTGATTAATGTCCGCCTTATTTTCTATTAGCATCGGAACTATTTCGGTAAGTCCTTGGTGACAAGCAATATACAGAGGTGATTCTCCAGTATCTGTACACTTATTAATGTCTGCCTTATTGTTTACTAACATTTGAACTACTTCAGTGTTTCCTTTCTGACAAGCTATGTAAAGAGGTGATACTTCTTTATTATTACACATATTAACGTCTGCTTTTCTGTTTACTAACATCTGAACTATTTCAGTATGTCCTTCCTGGCAAGATATGAACATAGGTGATATTTCTTCATCATTACACTTATTAATGTATGCCTTATTTTCTATTAGCATCGGAACTATTTCGGTATGTCCTTGGTGGCAAGCAACATACAGAGGTGATTCTCCAGTATCTGTACACTTATTAATGTCCGCCTTATTGTTTATTAACATCTGAACAACTTCAATGTGTCCTTCCTGACAAGCAACGTACAAAGGTGATACGTTTTTATCATTACACTTATTAATGTCTGCCTTATTGTCTATTAGCATCTGAACTATTTCGGTATATCCTTTCTTACAAGCAATATACAGAGGTGATTCTCCAGTATCTGTACACTTATTAATGTCTACGTTATTGTTTATTAACAGCTGAACTATGGCAGTATATCTTTTATTGCAAACAATGCTGAGAGGAGATTCCCCAGTATATTTACACTTATTAATGTCTGCTTTATTATTTAGTAACATCTGAACTACTTCAATGTGTCCTTGGTAACAAGCAATATACAGAGGTGATTCTCCGGTATCTATACATTTATTAATGTCAGCCTTATAGTTTATTAACATCTGTATTTCTTCAGTATATCCTTTCCAACAAGCCATGAACAGAGGGGATGCTCCAGAATCTGTACATTTATTAATATCTGCCTTATTGTTTAATAAAATCCGAACTATTTCACTATGTCCTGTTATGAAAGCAGTGTATAAAGGTGATACTCCAGTATTTTCACATTTATTTATGTCTGCGTTACTGTTAATTAACATCTGAACTACTTCGGTATGTCCTTGATGACATGCGACAAACAGAGGGGATTCACCGGTATGTGTACACTTATTAACGTCTGCCTTATTCTTTATCAACATCTGACCTATTTCAGTATGCCCTTTCTCACAAGCATCGTATAGAAGTGTTGTTCGAGTACATGTACGCTTATTTATGTCTGCCTCACTGTTTATTAACATCTGAACTATCTCAGTACGTCTTAGGTGACAAGCAATATATAGAGGGTCTTCTCCGGTTACCAAACAATAATTAATGTCTGCCTTATTATTTAATAACATTTGAACTATTTTAGTATATCCTTTGTGACAAGCAATTAAGAGAGCTGATCCTCTTGTATATGTAGAATTATTAATGTTTGCCTTATTTGTTATTAACATACGAACAACTTCAGTAAGTCCATCCTCACAAGCCATGATCAGAGGCGATTCTCCAGTATCTCTACACTTATTAATGTCTGCATTATTATTTATCAACATTTGAGCTACTTCAATATGCCTTTTCCAACAAGCAACGTACAGAGGTGATACTCCAGTATTAGTACACTTGTTAATGTCTGCCTTATTGTCTATTAGCATCTGAACTACTTCAGTGTATCCTTCCTGACAAGCAACGCACAAAGGTGATACATTTTTATCATTACACTTATTAATGTCCGCTTTATTATCTATTAGCACCTGAACTACTTCAGTATTTCCTGCTTGACAAGCAATGCAAAGAGGTGAGTCTCCAGTATCTGTACACTTATTGATGTCTACCTTATTGTTTATCAACATCTGAACAACTTTAACATGTCCTGCCTGACAGGCAATGTACAGAGTTGATAATCCAGTAAGCCAACACTTATTAATGTCTGCCTTATTGTTTATTAACAGTTGAACTACCCTATCATATCCTGTCATACAGGCAATGAACAGAGGTGATACTCCAGCATCTGTACACTTATTAACGTCTGCCGTATTGTTTATTAAAACATGAACTATTTCAGTATGTCCTTTCTCGCAAGCAACGTACAGAGGTGATTCTCCGATATCTTTACACTTATTGATGTCTGCCTTATTGTTTATTAACATCTGAACTACGTCAGTATGTCCTCCCTGACAAGCAATAAAAAGAGGTGATTCTCCAGAATATGTACACTTATTAATGTCTGCCTTATTGCTAATTAACATTTGAACTATTTCAGTACGTCCCATTCCACAAGAAACGAACAGAGGTGTAGACCCAGTAATTCTACACTTATTAATGTCTGCTTTATTGTTGATCAGAATTTGAACTACTTCCGTATAACCTTTCCCACAAGCAACAAACAGTGGTGATTCTCCAGATTCTATACACTTGTTAATGTTAGCATTATTATTTATTAATATCTGAACTACTCCAGCTTGCCTTTCCTGACAAGCAATATACAGAGGTGATACATCTTTATCTTTACACTTTTCAATGTCTATCTGATTGTTTATTATCATCTGAAGTATTGCATTTTGCCCTTTCCCAGTAGCAAGTAATTGAGATAACTCTCCAGTATTTGTACACATATTAATATCTGCCTTATTGTTTATTAGCAACTGAACTATTTCAGTATGTCCTTCCTGACAGGCAATGAACAGAGGTGATTTTCCAGTATCTATACGCTTGTCAATATCCGCCTTATTGTTTATTAACGTTTGAACTACTTCAGCATTTCCTTCCTTACAAGCAATGAACAGAGGCGATGCTCCGATTTTTGTACACTTATTAATGTCTGCCTTACATGTTATTAAGATTTGGACTACTTCAGAATGTCCATACCCACAAGCAATGAACAGAGGTGATTCTCCAGTATTTATGCACTTATTTATGTCTGCCTTATTCTTTATTAACATCTTAACTAATTCAGAGTGTCCTTTATGACAAGCAATGAACAGAGGTGATTCTTCAGCATATGTCCACTTATTAATATCAACCATATTACTTATCAATATCTGAACAACTTCGGTATGTCCTTTCAAAGAAGCAATGTACAGAGGGGATGCTCCAGTAGCTTTGCACTGATCAATTTCAGCCATAGTATTCATTAAAATCTGAACTATTTCCGCATGCCCTTCTTGACAAGCAGTATACAGAGATGATAATTCTTCATCTTTACACGTATTTATGTCTGACTTATTATTTATTAATATTTTAACTACTTCAGTATGTCCATTCCTACAAGCTACGTGCAGAGGCGATTCTCCTGTATATCTGCACCTATGAGTGTCTGCCTTATTGTTAATTAGCATCTGTACTACTTCGGTGTGTCCTTCCTGGCAAGCGATGTACATGGGAGAACATCCATTATTTGCACACTTATTAATGTCTGCCTTATTGTTTATTAAAATCTGAACTAATTTACTATTCCCTTTTCCACAAGCAAAGAACAGATATGATTCACCAGTTTCAAGACATTTATTTACGTCTGTCTTATTGTTTATTAACATTTGAACTATTTCAGTATGTCCTTTGTCACATGCAATTAGCAGAGGGGATTCTCCAGTTTCTATGCACTTATCAACGTCTGCCTTATTGTCTATTAATATCTTCACTATCTCTGTGTATCCTTCCTGACAAGCAACAAACAGAGGTGAACCTCCATCGTCTCTACATTTGTTTATGTCTGCTTTATTGTTTAGTAATACCTGAACTACTTCAGTATATCCTTTACTACAAGCAAGGAACAGCTGTGATTCTCCATTTCCTAAACACTTATTTGTGTCAGCTTTGTTGCTCAGTAACTGCTGAACTACTTTAGTATGTCCTTTCCCACAAGCAATGTCCAGAGGTGAATATCCATTATCTCTACACTTATTAATGTCTGCATTTTCTTTTATTAACATCTGAACAACTTCTACATGTCCTTCTTGGCAGGCAATGAACAGAGGTGATGCTTCATTTTCATTACAATTATTAATGTCTGCCTTACTGTTTATAAAAAGCTGAACTAATTCTGTATGTCCTTTCATACAAGCAATGAACAGAGGTGATTCTCCAGTTTTTCTACACTTATCAATGTCTGCCGTATCATTAATCAACATCTGAACTACGTCAGTATGCCCTTCCTGACAAGAAATGTAAAGAGGTGATTCTCCAGTATTTATACATATATTAATGTCTGATTCATTGTTTATTAACATCTGAACTACTTCAATGTGTCCATTTTGACATGCCATGAACAGAGACGATTCTCCAGTATCTGTACACTTATTTATGTCTGCCTTTCTGGAAATTAACATCTGACCTACTTCGGTATGCCCTTCTCTACAAGCACTAATTAGAGGTGATATTCCAGTATTTGTACATTTATTAATGTCTGCTCTATCAATTAAAATCTGAACTACTTCGATGTGTCCTTTAAGGCAAGCGATGAACAGAGGTGATTCTCCAGTAAATGCACATTTATTAATGGCTGCCTTATTATTGATTAACAGATGAACTACCTCAGTATGTCCGTTCCCACAAGCAACATACAGAGGTGATACTTCATTATCATTACACTTATCAACGACTGCCTTATTATCTATTAAGATCTGAACTACTTCAGTATATCCTTTAAAACAAGCTATACACAGTGGGGTTTCTCCAGTATATGTACATTTATTGATATCTGCATTATTGCTTATTAACATTTGTACTACTTCAGAATGTCCATTCCAACACGCAAACACAAGAGGGGATTCGTCGGTTTGATTACATTTATTGATGTCTGCCTTATTGTTAAATAATATTTGTACAACTTCGGTATGCCCATTTCCACAAGCAATTGCCAGACATGATTTTCCAGTATTTGTACACTTGTTTATGTCTGCTTTATTGCTTATTAAAAGCTGAACTATATCGACATGTCCTTCCTGACAAGCAATGGCCAGTGGAGATACTCCAATATATGCACATTTATTAATGTCTGCCTTATTGTTCATTAACATTTGAACTACGTCAGTTTGTCCTTTCCAACAAGCTAATAAAAGAGGCGATTCTCCATCATCTGTACACTTATTAATGTCTGCCTTATTGTCTATTAATATCTTTACTATTTCAGTATGTCCATTCTCACAAGCTATACATAAAGGTGATTTTCCAGTATTTGTACACTTATCAATGTCTACTTTATTGTTTACCAACATCTGAACTAGTTCAGTGTCTCCTTTCCAACAAGCAATGCACATAGGTGATTTTCCAGAATCGGTACACCTTTCGATGTCTACCTTATTGTTTATTAACATCTGAACTACTTCAGTATGTCCGTTTATACAAGCAATTAATAGAGGTGATACTTCTCCATCACAACACATATTAATGTCTGCCTTATTGTATAGTAACAACTCAACTAATCTAGCATGGCCTTTTTGACAAGCAAGGAACAGAGGTGTTGCTCCAGTATATGTACACGAATTAATGTCTGCCTTATTGCTTATTAACAATTGAACTACTTCAGTATTCCCTGACTGGCAAGCAATGCTTAGAGGTGATGCTCCAATATTTGTACACTTATTAATATCTGCTTTATTGTTTATCAACATATGAACTATTTCAGTTTCTCCTTTGCAACAAGCAACATACACAGGTGATTCTCCGATATCTTTACACTTATTAATATCTGCATTATTATTTATTAACATCTGAACTACCTCAGCATGTCCTTCCTGACAAGCAATGAACAGAGGGGATAAGTCTTTAAATTCATTAACGTTACCTTTATTGATGTCCACCTTATTGTTTATTAATATCTGAACAATTGCAGTATGTCCCTGTTTACAAGCAATGAACAGAGGTGATGGTATAGTACCTCTTAATTTAGAAATATCTGACTTATTATTCATTAACATCCTAATTAGGTCAGCATGTCCAAATGCACAAGCCATGTACAGATATATACTATCTAATTGTTTCTGTAGTGATACTTCTAAACTTTGAATATGTTCAAGGAATTTTTGCCTGAAGATTTGATTCGACATATTAATGTTATAGTAGACATCATCTAGGTTTTCTCTTGACCAATCATCTACCATCCTCTTTAAATACATTTCCTGGTATCTCTCTGGTAGAATAGATATAAAGTTATCACAGTTGCAATGCTTTTCAAATAGAAACCTTTCACGAATAAAACGACTTGACGCATTATTAATTAAACATTGAATCATTATATTGCCAAAGTAGAAAGCCAGAAAGTCAAACAGTTTGTCATGTATAGTTCTGTACACTTTACCATCCTTTCTGATAAATGTATCAGTAAGTGAATCGAGCTCATCACGAACAACCAATCGCGAAGTCCCTTTCACTACCTTACAAGCTTCATATGTGCTCTTAATAACAGTTTTGATATCTTTATCAACATCTTCTGTAAGCCATTCTTCTTTGACATGATTGTTAAACATGACGCATAAGGCCAGTGCACAGTATTTGACATTTGCCCCCTCTGTTTGTAGTTGATCTATCTCTTCTCTGAAAAATGCAAATGGGTTCTTAAAGAAACTGATAATATTCCTTTTGGTATTTTTGCTGTATAATTGACACAAAAGCGGAAAACAGTCAAACAGGTCATGAAATTCACTGACCTTATAAGCATCTGTTTTCAAATAAAGTTCAGCAATAGATTGTTTTTCTGATTTTGATAAACATAAATCTTCAGACAAAACATTGCATTCATATAATCGAAAAAATGATAAAGATTTAACTTTTTCATCGTTAAAAATCTGTAGTCTACAAGACATGATTAACTTAACAGGTTTATTTTCTATAAGTGCTTTGATTTTTTCCATCAGATTTGTCCATTTGTCGAAATGCATTTGATTTATAGCATATGTTCCACAAAAATTATCGACAACATACAGGGTCTTCTTGCTTGGATTGTACCACTTGATAATTTCTTCAGGGTTTGAAACTGGTATTATATTATAGCCTTCTTTTTGCAGCTTTAAAGCTACATGACGCACTAAATATGATTTGCCTGTACCGGAACTTCCGGTGACAACAATGCAACCATGTTTATTAATACACCTTAATACACTTTTTGCTCCGTTTGTTTCAATAAACATGTTGTCTTCTACTTTCCAAGCTTCTAACTCATCTTTTATTTGTTCTAAAAGGAAATAAAAATATTATTATCAGAATATAACCGTCGTTACCAGACTTGTTGGGGAAATGAACAAAAGAAGATGAGGGGAACAGCAATACGAAAAAAGGGAAAGCAACTAGACGGTTGAGTCAGTTTTCGACAATTAACCGGTGCCCTTACAATACCACAAGCTATAAATTGTCCCAAGTCTATAAAAGTTGTTAATAAATTTACCAGAACATGCAGAAGCAATCGAAGATTTGCAATTATCACCTTATTATCCAATAAGGACAACCATTAAATTATAATATAATAAACTACTAGATACCTTGCCATACTGAAATGAATACCTTATAATGATGTGCATGTGCACAATAATATGGTTTTTTGTGCATTATTGTATAAATTTTATTTTGGATGATGAAACTAAAAAATTGGAAAGCTCGGAAAATGTCACTGTTGAGGAAAAACTGAGCAAATATAGCTTATTAGAAAACTGACGATGTCTGGAATTCTGATATAAACAAGCGAAAAACAAAGTATAACTAAAGTACTGAACTCTTAGGCAAATTCAAAAAGGGGAATTCAATAAAAACTCTCATCAATCAACGGAACAAATGTAAAATATCCGCCGTATTCATTTAAAGGATTTCAATATTCGTGTTTTAATAGCAAGTTTGATCAAAATCCAAGCTGACAATATCTTTTAGTTTTTTTTAACCTATTGTTTAAATAGTATTATAATAGTTATAATCCCCGGGTTTCTAAATACCGCAATTGTAATAAGGTCAATACGACTTCAATATGATATAATGTACATAAAGTATAGTGCATTTAATAATATTGCACTGATGAATTTTAAAAAGAAATACATAATTAATATTGATAATGTTATAAAACATCACTAAAACAATTTTAAGAACTGAAACCCAGTATTATAGGTTATGCTAATGAAGTTTAGTTTTTTTCTACACAGGTAGCTACAGGTAGACATAATCTGACCAGTATGATAAATAAGGTAAACAATTATGTTAATGTCCTTTATGTTAAGTCTGAAACCTCACATAAAGAAATAGATGTATGGATTCGCAGTCTTATTTCGGACGCATTTTAGTTTAGGGGCCAGCTGAAACACGCCTCTTGGTACGGGATTTTCCAGCTATATTGAATATCCATTGGTGACCTGCGGCTGTTTTCTGCTCTTTAGTCGGGTTGTTGTCTCTTTGACACAATCCCAATTTCCATTCTCAACTTTATTAGTATTTAGAAAACGATAGGCATGAAAAACAAATGTACTGTTACAGCTGCATATTGAAGACCTTAAAGAAAGGCAATTTTGCTTGAAAAAATCACGACAGGAGTGTGATATCCTAATTTATGGCATAGACGACAGCAACCAAAATGACAACGTCTTAGAACAAAATGACAGTTATTCAGTTGAGACTTGATAATGGAAACTCGAATAATTTCATATCAATTGCAAATACCCATAGTCTTCCAACACACGGAAAAGGCCCAACGCCTATCATAATTCGTTATCGTCATGCCGGGGATAAACAATTTATAATGTCCAAATCTTATAACTTGAATGAGATAATAAAATGCTCTGCAGGGCGCTGCTTGATACGACCGCTACGTTCGAACCCTGAACAGTTGGGGCAAGTATGGACACAACATTCAAGCTTGATACAGCTCTGAATTTGGATTGTGATTAAATATTTGACACATCATAGGTTTCTGACACAGAATGAATGTGGTCTAAGAACTTAACAATTTTAAATTGAACATTCACCTCTTATGGTCTAATATCTGAAATCTAAATACATGGTTAGATTCAGCATATCAAAGAACCCCAAGAATTCAATTTTTGATGAATCAAACAAAAAGTTTAATTTTGGACCCTTTTGACCTCAATGTGGTCCAATTTGATAATGGAACCAAAAATCTAAAATCTAAATACATGGTTAGATTCAGCATATCAAATAACTCCATACATTCAATTTTTGTTGAAATCAAACAAAGTTTTTAATTTTGGACCCTGATTTGGACGAACTTGAAAACTGGGCCCAGTCAAAAATCTAAATACATGTTAAGATTCAGCATATCAAAGAACCCTAAGAAATCAGTTTTTGTTGAAATCAAAGTTTAATTTTGGATCCTTTGGACCTTAATGTAGACCAATTTGAAAACGGGACCAAAAATCAAAAATCTAAATACACGGTTAGATTCGGCATATAAAAAAAACCCCAATAATTCAATTTTTGATGAAATTTAATTTTGGACACTTTGGATTTTAATGTGGACCAATTTAAAAACAGGGCCCAAAATCTAAAAACTTAATCCTTGGTTAGATTCAGCATATCAAAGAACCCCATATATTCAATTCTTGTTGAAATCAAACAAGGTTTAATTTTGGACCCCGATTTGGATCAATTTGAAAACTGGGCCCATAATCAAAAATCTAAGTACATGTTCAGATTCAGCATATCAAAGAACCCCAAGAATTCAATTTTTGTTAAAATCAAACTAAGTTTTATTTTAGATCCTTTGGACTTTAATGTAGACCATTTTGAAAAGGGGACCAAAACTTAAAAATCTAAATACACGGTAAGATTCGGCATATCAAAGAACCTCAAGAATTCAATTTTTGATTAAATCAAACAAAGTTTAATTTTGGACCCTTTGGACCTCAATGTGGACCAATTTAAAAACGGTGCCCAAAATCCAAAAACTTAATACACTGTTAGATTCAGCATATTAAAGAATCCTAAGAATTAAAGAATAAACTGTATTGACATTGTTCAAGAAATAAGCAATGTAGAAAAGTCTTGTTTTTGGCCCCTTTTTAGCCCATAACTCTTAAACCGTGAGGGCCATGACCCCCAAAATCTATCACAACCTTTTTTTTTGGTATGGAACCTTATGGTACAATTTCAGAAAGATCCATACACTTACACACAAGTTTTTATCTGGAAACTAGAAAAATGCTAATTTGGTCCCCTTATTCCTAAACAGTTGGGACCATAAACCCCAAAATCAATCCGAACCTTCCTTTAGTGGTTATAAACCTTGTGTTAAAATTTTGTTGATTTCTATTTACTAATACTAAAGTTATTATCCGGAAACCATCTGTCTTCGGATGACACTGACGACGACGACGTGATACCAATATACGACCAATTTTTTTTTAATTTTTGCGGTCGTATAAAAATATGATTGCTTGAAGACCTGCCTGTTTGAATTAAGGAGGATATAGTCTTGTTTTCTCAAAATGCACAAAAACCAGCAGTTCGAGCAAGAAGGGCACATATAGCTATTAAGAATGATCTTTATGGAATGAACTGTTTACTATATGTTACATGTATACACTAAGAAACAAAAACTCATAATTAAGTTTAAAACAGATACGATATTTGTCAAAAAATACAATATATTCTCATACAAAATGAAAATAAAATGAAGCAAAACTCTTTCACCAAAAAAATCAAATAGTTGTTTTATCATATTTCTGTCATAAGAAGTATTTGTTTTAAACTAAATTGTGAGTTTTTGTTTCTTAGCACGCCTCTGGGTATGGGATTTTCTCGCTGTATTGAATATTTTCTGCTCTGTTTTCTGCTCTTTAGTCGGGTTGTTGTCTACAAATATAGCTCTCTGTTATGAGGGTCTGTTTTTTTTACGATTTCAAAATTATGTTTGGCAGGTTGTCGTCAGCATAAATATGGGGTGGTATTTCTTTCTTCGAAATTGAGGAAAATCGTGCCAAAATACTTAAATAATCTGCATTGCATTACATTGCACTTGCTAGATTTTGTACAAAAAATAATAGAAATAAGAATATGGGCAATAGGAAACCATATATGGCCTACCTGAACTATCTTATATCAATGTTTAGTCAACTAGTAAATAAGGGTCAAATTTGTATTTTGGAATTACACTGAACAAGATACCACAACTCTGTTTATAGATTAGACAATACTTGGTCATGTTTAATGAATATTTAAATCACGAGGAAACGCCAAGGTGTTTAAATGTTCATTAAACATGACAAAGTATTGTCTGACCAATTAAGAACATAATCTCATAAGTCCGCTTATTTAAGTTCTATGAAACTTCAAATTTAATAAGCGTTCTGTGAGTATTGCATGGCAATACATAGTCCTGATTATTTAAATTAATTTTATCCCTGGCTAACACTCAGGATAAAGTTTGAATATCATGGCCCAGTCCATGTGTACATTTCCAACAAAACTATGGCTTCCATGAATTATTTCTTAAATGAAATATATCCTTTATAAAAAAAATAGATTATTATCTAAAATTGCATTATAAAAGAGTTCACTTTATTCAAAAGTATTTTAAATATATAGCATTCAGAAAATTAGTTTATACAGAATGAAAATGAGTTATTTCCTTTAAACAGAAATCTAGTTATTAATAAGTATTTCATTAAAAATTTATTCTGGGAAAGGGTTTTAACTGAACATGGAGAAATGCTAAAATCGTGAAATTGAACTTGACCTGTAACTTATCATGATTAAACAATACACCAAATATCAAATCAATATCTTCAAGCATGAGCGAAAAAGGTCGGGAAAACTGATTTGCCGGACTGACAGTTGGACATACATACAGGAGCCTGTAATTCAGTGGTTGTCGTTTGTTTATGTGTTACGTATTTGTTTTTCGTTCATTTTTTTAATATAAATAAGGCTGTTAGTTTTCTTGTTTGAATTGTTTTACATTGTCATTTCGGGGCCTTTTATAACTGACTATGCGGTATGGGCTTTGCTCATTGTTGAAGGCCATACGGTGACCTATAGTTGTTAATTTCTGTGTCATTTTGGTCTCTTGTGGAGAGTTGTCTCATTGGCAACCATACCACATCTTCTTTTTTATACATACATACAGACAGACAGACAGCAGACAGACAGACAGACGGAGTGCAAACCTAAAGTTCCCATCGACTTCGTCGGTAGGGCACTAAAAAAAGGTGAACATGCTGTTTATACTTGAATGGCAATGTTTTACTCTATAAGAAGTAAAAAAAAAATTTAAAAGAAAATCTTTTATGTTATCAAAATCTTCATAATTGTCTCGATATTGATTTATTGACTTCTCAGACACTAATTCGCAAAATATTTTTCCGTATGCAGTGTGCTTAACAACGATACCTCTCATTATAACTTCGGCCACCGCACAGTGCAAGTGCGAGGGGAAAACCGAACAATGAAGGAATGTAAACACACGTGCTCTTGAGGTAAAATGAAATAACAGATTCTTAAAGAACAAATCTAATACAACAAATCATTTAACAAATGTTAAGGAATAGTTTAATTAACAAATGGGAACACATTGAAAAGATCAAAAATATGTCATGACTCTTTCAATTCACTAATCTGTCACGCCTTCCATGTGCTCTTTTTTTATTATTTTACCAATGTCTGGTACACTTCGGCAACAAACTTGGAAAGTTAATAAGCTTGCGATCAACAACCACTGAATGAAATAAGTTTTTGTCGATAATACGTTATCGATTAAAATAAAATGCTCCACTGGACACAGCTTGATACGACTGCAGAGGTCGAACTCTGAACAGTTGGGGCAAGTATGGACACAACATTCAAGCTTGAAACAGCACTGAATTTGGATTGTGATTAAATATTTGACACATCATAGGTTTCTGACACAGAATGAATGTGGTCTAAGAACTTAAAATTTTTAATTTACCTATTCAAACCATATCATTATTATTTGCTTTTATATAAAAATCAGAAATAACCAATTTAAAATGGAAAATTTTAAAGAAAAAAAAAGGAAAAAAATCCCCCCTCAAATTTGTTTAACCCCCTTATGATTCATCACCCCAAACTCAATCCCAGCCTTCCTTTGTGGTATGGTACCTTGCAGCACAATTTCAGAGAGATCCGTACACTTGAACACAAGTTATTGTCTGAAACTAGAAAATGCTTGTTTTTGGCCCTTTTGGCCCTAAATTCCTAAACGTTTAGGCAATTACCCCAAACTCAAACCCAGCTTTCCTTTGTGATATGGAACCTTGTAGTACAATTTCATTAAGATCCATACACTTACACACAAGTTATTGTCCTGAAACTAGAAAATGCTTTTTTTTTTGCCCTTCTGGCCCCTAATTCCTAAAATTTTGAGGCAATTACCCCAAAATCAATCCCAGCCTTCCCTTTGTGGTATGGTACCTTGTAGTACAATTTCAGAGAGAGCCATACACTTGAACACAAGTAATTGTCTGGAAACTAGAATAAAATGCTCTTCAGGGCGCAGCTTGATACGACCACAGAGGTCGAACCCTGAACAGTTGGGGCAAGTATGGACACAACTTTCAAGCTTGATACAGCTCTGAATTTGGATTGTGATTAAATATTTGACACAGCATAGGTTTCTGACACAGAATGGATGTGGTCTAAGAACTTAAAAATTTTAAATTGAACATTTAAGTCTACAGTCCAATATCCAAAATCTAAATACATGCTGAGATTCAGCAAATCAAAGAACCCCAAGAATTCAATTTTTGTGAAAATCAAACTAAGTTTAATTTTGGACCCTTTGGACCTTAATGAAGACCAATTTGAAAACTGGACAATACTGTGCAATTGAATATTTCTTGCTATTGCGCAATACTTTGCAATTAAAAATTTCTTGCTATTGCGCAATACTGTGCAATTGAATATTTTTCTTGCTATTGCACAATACTGTGCAATTGAAGATTTCTTGCTATTGTGCAATTGAAGATTTCTTGCTATTGCGCAATACTGTGCAATTGAAAATTTCTTGCTATTGCACAATACTTACTACAATAATTTTCACATCCTGTTTGGTGTGTATCTCCTGCCATATCATTATTCATGTTATTATTTGCTTTTAAATATAAATCAGAAATTACCAACTTAAAATGGAAAATTTTAAAGAAAAAAAAGGAAAAAATAAAAATCCCCCTCAATTTTTGAACACCTTATGATTCATCACCCCAAACTCAATCCCAGCCTTCCTTTGTGGTATGGTACCTTGCAGTACAATTTCAGAGAGATCCATACACTTGAACACAAGTTATTGTCTGGAAACTAGAAAATGCTTGTTTTTGGCCCTTTTGGCCCCAAATTCCTAAATGTTTAGGGCAATTACCCCGAACTCAAACCCAGCTTTCCTTTGTGATATGGAACCTTGTAGTACAATTTCCGAAAGATCCATACACTTACACACAAGTTATTGTCCTGAAACTAGAAAATGCTTGTTTTTGCCCCTTTTGGCCCATAATTCCTAACATATTGAGGCAATTACCCCACAATCAATCCCAGCCTTCCCTTTGTGGTATGGTACCTTGCAGTACAATTTCAGAGAGATCCATACACTTGAACACAAGTTATTATCTGGAACTAGAAAAATGCTTATTTTTTGGCCCCTTTTTGGTCCCTAATTCCTAAACGTTTAAGGCAATTACCCCCAAACTCAAACCCAGCTTTCCCTTTGTGATATGGAACCTTGTAGTACAATTTCAGAAAGATCAATTCACTTACACACAAGTTATTGTCATGAAACTAGAAAAATGCTTGTTTTTTGCTCCTTTTGTTGCCCCTCATTCCTAAAATTTTGAGGCAATTACCCCCATAATCAATCCCAGCATTCCCTTTGTGATAAGGAACCTTGTAGTACAATGTCAGAGAGATCCATACACTAACACACAAGTAATGTCTGGAAGTTACAAAAATGCTTATTTTGGCCCCTTTTTGGCCCCTAATTCCTTAACTGTTGGTACCATAACCCCCAAAATCAATCCCAACCTTCCTTTTGTGGTATTGAACCTTATGGTAAAATTTCATAGAGATCCATTCAGTTAAACTAAAGTTATAGTACGAAAACCAATGTGTCTTCGGACGACAACGACGACAACGACGACGATGACGCCAACGTCATACCAATATACGACCGCAAAAATTTTGCGGTCGTATAAATAAAACTTACATGAAAGACTTAAGGTGGGGGAGAACAAACGGACAAACACACCGACAAGAATAGATTAAGACCTCCCTACTACGTGTACTTCTGTAAGGATCCAAACAAATCTCGATCGAAGTTGTCGGAATGTTATTCTTACTGATTGTATATATTAAATTCAAAAGATTTTGAAAAAGCGGAGATTCGCAATTCAGACTTTTCTACAAAACAATCTTTAAAATCTTCCAGATAACAGTAATATCGACTTATTTAAAGTAAAAAGTACATCTGAATTAAAGTTGGCCATTGATATTTAATTGCATTTCAACATCTGATCGATGTTTTATAACAACTTACTATGCAGTTTTGTAAGATGTGCACTCTTAATTTGTGAAGAAAACACTTTCACAATCCTCTTGCCTTTAAAAAGTTTTTAGGAGAAACTATAAGCACAATCAATAAACCAATATGAGATACATATTGAATCTAGTTAAAAGAGCTTATCAAAAAAGTTCTACTTGACTAACTATATATAATTTACCTTTGATGTTCCAAGGTATGGGGTCTTTCAAAAGTTCTGTAACTTCTGAGTGTTTAGTCAGTAAAGTACTGTGAGAATCCTGTAAGTTCCTTAGATTGTCTGTCATTTCTGAGTGTTCAATCTGTAAAGTACTGTGAAAATCGTGTAACCTGCTTAAATCTACTGTCATTTCTAAATGTTCAGCCTGTAAAGTACTGTGAAAATCTTGTATCACCAACAGATTTTCTGTAACTTTGGAGTGTTCCGTCTGTAAAGAACTGTGAGAATCTTGTAGCCTGCTCAGATTCTCTGTCACTTCTGAGTGTTTTGTCCTCAAAGTGTCCACTGTTTGTCTCAGTTCTTTCATCTCTTTCTCTGCTTCTTTAATTTCCAACATAAGTTCTTTATTTGACTGATCTAAGATTTTCACCTTCAATTTTTGGCATTCTTGAATCAATGGTAGACCACCCAATCTACTTATAGCCTACAAATAAATATTCCAATAAACGATAAAACATCAATTAGTTTCAATAAGTTCTTGTGTACAATCGATAAGTTTCCAATACATTCTTTATGTACAACTACATTTCCAAAGTACCTGCTATATCCTGTTGCTTTGATTTTTCTTTTATCAATGTTTTGTAGTGCTTTGTTTTCTCTGTTGGAGTAGGTCATGAGTCCTATTCACCGACTGTGTTATAAGGATAATTGGAATCATTAACAATTCAGGACAGTACAGCACACACACACACACACCAAACACATACTGACTCCCTCGATATAACAGCTATACATGCAATACTAAGACTGGTAATTGTTTAAAAAAACCCTTCCGTATAATTTATAGATGTAATTTCTATCCATAAAATGCAATTAAAGAATTTAAAACATGATATTTCCAATATATTAAAACGGACGGACTCTCTGGTAACATGTAAATATGAAAAGATATAAATATGGAAAACCAGAAAAGGTCATTTTCAAACCTTTTGTCCTCGATATGTAAATAGCTCTCAAAGTGCAAGTTTGAAATTCCAAATATATTGTAACAGTCTACAGGAGACCGCATAAATGACCATGAAACTTGTCTGGTCTTGTAATGTCAGTAACATGTTGCTACCAATTAGACTACATACAGATACAATCAAAAACATTTCACAGAAAAATGTCAATATCGATAAGTAAGGAGGGCTAATAGTATCATTTTTCAATTCACAATCAAATTCAGAAAAAAGGGCCCCGGGAATTACCTATAAAATCATTCAATCTTCATAAAATTATGAATAAAGTTAGCTAGTATATAGATATTAATGAAATCAAGTGGAACTAATGGAACCAGCTGGATTTTCAGTCTTTGCTATTTATGGAGGACTCAAAGTGCCAGTCTAATTCTAAAATATATTGCAATTTTCTATCAGCCGACCTTATATATGACCATCAGACATCACTGTCCTTACAATGTCTATATAGACAGTTGACTGACCATTAGACTAGGTATAACTGTAGACAGATCCTGCTCCACATGTGGAACTTTTATTGTACAAAATAAACCAGATACAAGTTTTACAACTTAGTAACATCTACTCTTAAAACTTTTGCAATTACAAATGCAGTTATTAATTCATTAGTGCATTCAGTGATGTCACATTCGGCAAAAAGAGGACCGTATTGTGGTTACAGCAATTGAAATGGTCATAAATCGATTAAGATAAAACAAATCTGGGTTACAAACTAAAACAAATATACAACAACTGTCATGTTCATGAATTGGTACAGGCATTTCCTTATGTAGAAAATGGTGGATTAAACTTACTTTTATAGCAAGCTTAACCACTCATTTGTATAACAGTCGCATCTAATTCCATTATATTGACAACTATTAGTAAACAAAATAAACAGACACCATTTGTAAAAATGTCAAAAATAGGGGTACATCTGTTAATATAGCGTTATAATCTTAATTACCATAAAAAAATATGTCAACAAAGAAAAACAAAATGGCATATAGACAAAGCACATATGCAAAAATGAAAGACAAGAATACAAAAAAGTAACAATAGCAAAATAACAAAATGCCGGAATGTATAAATCCCGAGTCACGTCATAAGGATATTATCAATAAACTGTTATCACAGAGATATGTCTCGCTTTTTTGTAATTTCGATAACGCAAATGTTAAAATTAAAACAGCAACACATAAAAATGTAATTTTTGCAAATATTCAAAGTTAATGAACCATGACTGAAGGTGCATGGCTACACAATCGTCATGGAAATGAGATGTGCAAATGCTAATACAACTACATACCAAGTACCATTGACTTATCATAATTAGTTCGTTTAAACAAATCTAAACACAAACTATTACATGTAAACTAAGCAAAATTTCATAGTCAATAAACCATAACTGAAGGGGGTGGGGTCAAATAATCTCCATAGTAATGAGATCTAACCAACTGCATACCAAGTAACATTGACCTACCACTAGTGGGTCCCCACAATTCGACCTAATCACAATCTTATACATGAAAACTAAGCAAAAGTTTCAAAGTCATTAGACCATGACTGAGGGGGTGGGGCCATTTATCTCCATGGAAATCAGATATATGCCAATGATTATAACTGCATACCAATTATCATTAACTAACCACTGGTGATTCCCCATAAACTGACCTAATCACAAACTAATACATGAAAACTAAGCAAAAGTTTCAGTCAATAGACCATAACTGAGGAGGCAGGGCCAAATACTCTCCATGGTAATGAGATATGCCAAAATTAATACAACTGCATACCAAATTTCTTTGACTTATCACTAGTGGTTCGACATAAACTAGAACTAATCACAACTAATACATTGTTGACGCCGTCGCCGACGCCGGCAACAGCACACCTATGTCTCGCTTTTTGACTCTGTCAAGCGAGACAAAAATTGACTATAGAATTAAAGGTTAATAATTTCTACATAAGAAAATGCCTGTACCAAGTCAGGAATATGACAGTTGTAATCCAATCGTTTGATGTGTTTAAGCTTTTGATTTTGCCATTTGATTAGGGACTTTCCTTTATGAATTTCTGCGGAGTTCAGTATTTTTGTGATTTTACTTTTTACAAAGACAAATAAAACAATACTATAACACGTTGTTAAAGATGATAAACAATGTCAGTACCTAAATCTATACTGCAAGACCTTCATTTATTTTTTGTGAAGGTAATACGAAATATTTACCAACAAGGTCTTTGTATCTTCTGATTACATTTTTTTAGAAAAAGGACGATACGTTATTTGACATTACCCAGGTTCAAAATCCGAGTAGCAGATGCAACCTCTTGAATACCGTTTGAGTAGGGTAATGTGATCATCTGTGATACATATATTCTATAGTGGTTGCCCTACTCACTTTAACGTTTACAAGTATTGATCTAGGATTTGAAACTGATGCTGAGATATTTTTTCCATTTTCATGAGACAGGGGCCTTGGGCCATCTCATTACATGTCTTTTGCTACGTTTAAAAAAATACACTCACATTCGATATATCACTCCAAGCTTTCTTGAAATTAGCACTGTCTATTGCATTACTACCATGACGAGCTAGTTTGTTTCTGTACCATTCAATCCTGGCTAGATCAGGTCCTGGGGTTGTTTCACTTGGTAGTGGAAGACTGTCAAATCCATTAATAGGAGGAATAACATGTGTCAAGTTTCTGATCAAACATATCATCAGTGATACATCAAATGATTGGGAATCAGGTGTACCTGTAACATTATAAGTTATGAATATAAAAAAAGAAGATGTGGTTCAATTGCCAATGAGACAACTCTCCACCAGAGCCCAAATCAGGTGCATCTTTAACATCAAAAGTTAATAAATCAGGTACATCTTTAACATCACAAGTTGTGGACTAAGGAACACCTGTTGTAATAAAAGTTTGGGAATCGGATACACATATAACTATAGAAGTACTAAAGTAGTTGTATTCATTTCTATATCATTTGTTCACTTCTAACGAAGAGAGGAAGGTTTAGTACTCTTAACACTGGTTTTAATCTACTACATGTTAAAGTCCATGTCCTATGTTTGAAACATCTTCTCTAATGATATGTCTGTGATTATAGTTTTGTAATTTTTTTTCCTTTAGTTTTGATGACAAATATCAATTGTTTGATTGTCTTTGATAAATCTCATTTGATTTAAACATTCTAGGCTTTCAAATATTCGACTTTGAGTGTTCTTGATGGAGGTAAATCTAGAAAAGCGCCTCGGACACATGTAAAAGAGGGACGAAAGATACCAGAGGGACAGTTAAACTCACAAATCGAAAAAAAAACTGACAACGCCATGGATAAAAATGAAAAAGACAAACAGAAAAACAAAAATGTAATTTATGTTGTTTACATTTTTGTTGTGTCATGTTTTACTAAGGTTGATTTAGAGATTAGAAAAAACATGGTGGAGACAATTTGTTTTTTAGTGAAAATTGAATGATAAACCTGTTTTATGGTTGCTGCTGTTTTGAATCCCATTAAATATCTCCCTGATCTGTTACCTTATAAAACATACCATTTCTTGGAAATAAAATATTCCACTGGGCCTGGTTTATCAATCCGGTTTTTTTCAAGCCATCAAGAGTGTTGTAGTTTGTATTCAGTGTCGAGGGTAGATGAGTAGGTGGAAACTCTTTGTCAAAATAAGTACGGACTGCTCTTGGTGACACTCCTTTCAATAACAATGATAATCTGATATAATTATCTTCTTCTTCAGAAAGGGGTGCCATCTTTTATAAAATGGTCTCTATTGTACAATAGAAAACTATACCATCATTACATTGTGGTTGATGCCTTCCTGAAATAAATATATATAATAAAAGAACAAAACCAAACATCCCCTTCTTTTCATTTCAATATAGAGCATTTGCCTTGACCATGCTGAAATACATTCACATCTTATTTGCAATACATTTTCTAGTGGTAGGCTACAGTAAGATGATGCATGATAAATACCTTGCAAAGCATTCAAAAGGTTCCAGTCGGATATAACTTTGCATATTCATTTACAGAAAAGTATAGGTTTGTGCTGGCCAATGACATTGCAGACTGACATTCCAGGTTTATTCATAACACACACCCTGGTCAACGACAATTACTAGTATATTTAATACCCTTCAAGACATTTAAAAGTTCTGACAGTGACATTACATGCACAAACAAAATAACAGACATATAGACAGACAGGTGAAAAGTAGATGGGAAGACCCAAACACAGAGTATATACCACCCCTTCAAATTCAAAGCTAGTTTATTCGGGAATATAACTAGCTACCAGTAACATATTGTATACAATATAAACCTTAAGGAAAGTTGCAAAGCAATATAACTAGAAGATTGTATGACTCAATTCTAGGGATCATGATGATATTGGATGGCTACTTAATGTCCAGCAGCAAATTAAAATACATATTCAGGATGAGAACATGTTAATGTTTTATGAATATTAACCTTGCTTTGTACTGGACTGACATGATGAACCGGATTTGTAACGTGCTAGTTCATAAGGTAAAATGCCGCAGGAAGACATATATTTATATAGATTAGACCGTTGGTTTACCCGTTTGAATGGTTTTACACAAGCAGAGTTCTCGAAATCTTTTTTTGCCTGGTGGTCCTTGAAGAAAATATGCAGGTCCTCATTATCAATTCTATTGCAATTTACCAAAATTGTGTTGGTCCTTCCCAAAAATGTGGTGGTCAAATCCCTAGGACCACCACTTATCGAGAACTCTGCACAAGTATTTTTGGGGGCCCTTTATAGCATGCTGTTTGATGTGAGTCAAGGTGTCGTGTTGAAGACCGTACTTTGACCTCTAATGGTTTACCTCAATAAATTGTGACTTAGATGGAGAGTTGTTTCATTGGCACTCATATCTCATCTTTTTATATCCATATCACCTTACTCGTAGACAATATTCTGACTCCGAGCCGGCCAGTTATTCCTCTTACTCCTTAGTGTCATGTGTGCTTATCGAAGAAGCAGCACATACCATTTCTAAAGTCTTTGGTTTGACCCCGCCGGGGTTCGAACCCACTTCACTACCTCCCCATCTCAAGGCGAACACGTCAATTCCAGGGGAAATACCTCACTAAGAATTAAAGGTAACGTTTTGTTTTATATTGATTTATATATAGGTGATGACCGAACATGACCTATTCCCGATTATGACTGTTTTGCTGAGTGTGAATTCGCATTGCTATAAGACGTGTCACGGTATTTGTTTATCAGCATTCATGTATTAAGTTATGATGCTATACTAGTATTTATAAGAAGTCAGTTTAAAGCAACTAAACGTACACGATTAATTTGTTTTACAGTTTGATTTAGAAGAAATAGTGCCATAGCTTGATAATACAATTAATTATCTAATTACAAAATTCTATACTAATAGTCTTGTAAGTGTTATAAAATACATCAAATACCTGAATACCATAATTACAAACCTCATCGTGAACTTTATCATATTTTTAGAAATTTACCTGTGACGTCACCTTTGTGGCGGTGTGGCAGACAATGCGTGGTTCTGTTGTGCTGTTTTTATGTGCGGTTTTATAATGTTTTACGTGTTCGTTATTATTATAAGGTTAGTCAGCACTTCGGTGTTGACATGAATATCTATTATATGGTAATTTTTATAAATTTACTGTTTGCAAAAGTATGAATTATTCTAAATACTAAGGATTTTCTTATCCCAGACAGTGATAACCTCAGCATATATGGCACAATTTTTTGAAATTTTGGGTCATCAATGCTCTTCAACTGTGTACTTGTTTTAACTATTGTGATCTGAGTGTCACTGATGAGTCTTATATATGATAGATGTAACGCGCGTCTGGGGTATTTAAAAATCACAAGCCTGATACCTTTGATAACTATTAGCATGTTGAAATGTACTATTGTATTGTTTATTTGTGTATTTCTCTGTCCTGAATGTTTTTGCATTTACTTGCACTGTAGTCCTGCCATGTAATGTTGTCATTTAAGTGTTATATTTAACATTGCCATAAAGGACGGGGTTTGACTAGCCACAAAACCAGGTTCAACCCACCATTTCTTTCTAAAAAATGTCCTGTTCCAAGTCAGGAAAATGGCAGTTGTTATCTTGTAGTTCGTTTCTGTGTGTGTTGCATTGTCGTTTTGTTTTGTTGCACTTCTGTGTTTTTGTTGTTTCGTTGTTTTCCTCTTATAGTTGATGTGTTTCCCTCGGTTTTAGTTTGTAACCCGGATTTGTTTTCTCTCAATAGATTGATGACTTTCGAAAAGCGGTATACTAGTGTTACCTTTATTTATTTATTGAGTAAAACGTAGTACTGATGAATGGTTCGTATCTTCATATCTTCGTATCTTTTTTTATTTTTTCCATCCTTTCTTAGCTGCACCATTGGTTATGGTGTTAACGAGGGACATTTAGTTTTACATAAAATATTGTCCTCTTTGAAATATAGTCTGCAGGACTAAATTCATACAAAATAATGTCCGCAGACAATATGCTATATTGAAACACTATGAAATACTATTCAAGACAAATATCATTATGGGATAGTGTCCTTCTCAATCAAATTTTGTCCATTCAGTCGGGACAATATAATTATTTCACTGTTAAATACTTTAAATGACAATATTCTTCTGTGAGATACTAGTACTGTCCATGACAGTATTTGCAAGTCACATCTTGTCCTCTCGGACAACTCCTCTGTCGTGAAATTGTAAGTGTGTGTCTAGATCTTTGAAATATTTTCCATAAAAAATATGTGTATTACCATGAATATAAAAATAGGGAGATATGGTGTGATTGTCAATGAGACAAGAGACCAAATTACATAGAAGTTTACTACTATAGGTCACATAAAATGATGAAGAATTCAATTCATTCATGTCTGTAGTACACTATAACTTTTTTGTATTTATAATTGAAAGTTATTTGTAAGGCAAGTATCTTATTCCTCAAACAAATAAACATAAAGTGATTCCAAACGGACATTTGATTTCAATGAATATAACTACTTATATTTAAATAGGGTTTCTTTGTTAAAATCAATGAAATAAAACACTTTAATGACATCATTGTCCTAACATTAATTTCGATAACCTTAATGTCATGACTATAGATTTATAGTAATTGTCCCAATAAAGACAAAATAAAACAGTGGATAACTACTTTAACACTACAAAATGTGCTGTCCAAAGATATAATGATCCATAGAACATTAGGAGCTAGGATGAAATTTGAAAAAAATAGGCAGGACAGGAGTTTTGAGTAAAAAAAAAGGCAGGATGAGATTATTTGTAAAAAAAAAGGCTGGATGACAATTTATGTAAAAAAAAAAAGTCAGGATAAACTAAAAAAAAAAAGGCAGGACCGAATAGAGTGAAAAATAAAAAGGCAAGACCAAATAGAGGGAAAAATAAATAGGCAGGACAAAATTTTTCATCCTAGCCCCCCATAAAAATCAAATGGTAGCTCCCTAAGGATAAACTTTGATTCCAAAAAATTCTATTGTCAGTTATTGAGTTAACATGGCCGCCCTCTGTACGCGGAAGAAGGAAAATTTTAAACTTACTTTTTTATGTAAAAAATCTTATCCTCTGATTAATTCTGTCTAAAATTACACTGTACTTTAACAGCTACCGTTGTAAACTGTTCGCATCTAAGGAACTAAATTCACCTTTTGACAACTTGTCACATCATCATCATAATCAAGTCGTCATCAGGTCAAATGTCATTCAAGATGAACAGCATAATTCTGATGGGGAGACAACTATAATTACTACAAGTAATAGCTTTTCTAAAAAGCTAGCCGTCTCTTAGCCGAAGAAAGTGCAAAATGTATTTTCTTTGTTCTTTGATTCGTTCGAAATAACCTTATTTATATATAATTGACAAGGTATAATTTGCAGTTGTCACTACACATAGGCAGACATATACATATATTTATTTACAGTGATTGTATGCTTCTAAAAATAGATTAGCATCCTGTAATTATACTGAAGAGATGAGTAGATGATCATTTCCTGTACACTAAAAAGAATACTTCGTGTATTGTGTCAGAGATCCTTGTTTAATTTATACGAGAAGGTAACACCTCCCGAAACGAAAGTTTATTCTTATAAGCTAGAGTTAGATAAGGTGATAAGGTCGCTAATTTTATTATGAGTGTAACAAGATTTAGTATTTATAAAAAAGAAGAAATTTCATATTGTTGAATCCTCAAGCTAAATTCAATTTAGTAGACTATTTTAAAACATTGTTAGAAAAATACATCTCTCACTATTTTTATCTTTTAAATCGGAGAAAAGAACATTTCTTATTAGAAAAATATTTTATATCGGACAATCCCGTTTTCAAAGTAACAGATAAGCATGCTTAAATATTATATTAATTATAAACATATCTGAACTTACATTGAATTTCTATTTGTTTTAACTGACTATATGTAACAGTCTGTTTGTGACTCCAGGTACTGTCTGATTAATTTTTCTTGTACATATTTGAATAAAATTTTATTAAGAGAAAAAAGCCCCAGCCGGGGAGGAAGTGTAGAATCAGATCTACTTTAACATCGTTAGGTTGATTTTCTAGGCACTTATATATGCATTTTAGTTGATTACAAATATTATAACGACTTGCGAGTTTGAATGTCCCTCTGGTATCTTTCGCTTTTTAAATCATCTGCGTTTGTACCACTTTATTTATTATTTTTTTCAAACAGATATAAGAGTTGTTCGTTTACTTTTTTCTTTGGTTGTTTGCCTTTTTATTTGTTTTTAGACAAGTATGGCCCTTTCAAATGAAAGTTGTTTGTTCATAATAGGCATCGAAAAGTGTATAGAGAGAAATACATAATAAGCCAACTGACTGACCTAAAAAAGGGGGGTCTTGATCCGCCTATGATCTTGTCTATTTGTTGTAGTTGGATTGCAATGTGTATCCTTACAATTAAATGTGTTCGTTTGTTTTTGGTTTTATTGGACTTCTTGAATATATTCTTTTTTGGAAAAATACTTACAAGGGTCGTTTGTAATACAAGACATATTGTACGCGGCTGAAATTCAAAACATATAGGTTTCGCTGCCATTCTTTTTCAAATTATAATTATAAGTCGTTGATTATGAAGAAGATAAATTCTGCAGAGCTATTTAAACTTCATATGAGGCCATCAACTTGAGATAATCAACTAATTTTACCAACATCTTTATTGGGTGTGTGTGTGGAGTGGGGTGGCGGTACTTCTTGTGTAATGAGTGGAAGGCATTATTCGCTGGGTCAAAGCTTCATAATGTTTCATTAGGTCGAAAAATTAAGGTGATATGGGTGAAATGTACGACAATGTTGATGATTGAATCTGAAACTAATCGGATGTCGATATTTTTTACAGATGCAATTGAGATCACCAGACTATCAAATAAATATTTATCTCCACATAAAAATGCATAACAATGATAATTTATGTGTGTGTTACATTTTAATGTTGTGTTTCTGTTGTGTCGTTGTTCTCCTCTTATATTTAATGCGTTTCCCTCAGTTTTAGTTTGTAACCCGGTTTTGTTTTTTTCTATCGATTTATGAGTTTCGAACAGCGGTATATTACTGTTGCCTTTATAATTAAAATGTATTCGGATTTGATCCTTCGAAAAAATCTATCCCAAGAAATGTAAATCTGCTTGAACCTCACTCCGATCCAAGCTGCTCAAAAGTTCAACAATATCAAACGAATGGATAACAACTGTCATATTCCTGACTTGGTACAGGCATTTTCTAATGTAGAAAATGGTGGATTTAACCTCATAGCTAGCTAAACCTCTCACTTGTATGAAAGTCGCATCAAATTCCTTTATATTGACAACGACGTGTGAACAAAACAAACAGACACAATAGGCGAAAATGTCAAAAATTGGGATACAGCAGTCAACATTGTGTCATAATCTTAATCACTATAAAAACAAACAAAGTAGGATACAGCTATGTAGTACAAAGCCTGGTGAAGCTGCATATTTGTCTAGAGTACTAAGAGATGCAACCAAAGACTTTGGTGATCCATCAAGTATAAGAGAAGTATATTCTGCATACTGTGAAACACAATACTCTTAGTCATCTATGATGATCCGTTAATTTGGTCTTTATATCAAATAAGTATACCAAGTTTCTCTGCTCCCAATAAAATATATGTATGGTGACAAGTCTTAATCCTTCTTTTCCAACAACCCGCAAAAGATGTGTTCTTTCTATGGGAAGTCATCAGGCAAGGTCGCCTTTTTTCATGGCGTCACAATAGGAACTTCAGAGGAAAGCAAGAACATTTGATGTCATAATCGAACTATGAATAAAATGAACTACTGAGATCAAACTAACCAAACGTTGATTAAATAAAATAATCAGCAAGTCGGGAAATATAAATCGAGTTAGAATTAGAGAAAACTTTTTATAAAATCAGAGAAGGTGTGTGTTGATTGAGAGATATACGTTATATATCACATGCATTTAAAAACTGAAACATAACAACTCAAATATGTGATGTGAATGGAACATAATAACATCTCGCACATCTTAATCGATTAAAAAAGAGACGAGTCAAGGTAGCAAATAAACACTCAGGGAATCACATGAACCCAAAAAGGATATATATTTATATTATTGAATATATCATTTGATCAAAGTAATCACTTGATGTAAATTACCCAAATATCAGAATTGACGAACAGACGCCATTGATGACTTGATTTGTATTTCACTACAACAAATAACAAATACTGATTTTGTTTGGATATTGAATTGTCATGGCAACATTTAATCAAAATTCATCCAAACAACAACAACAACAACCACAGTACACAACAAAAATATTTGTCAATCAATAAAATCTTTATGACGATTGAACTAATCATTGTATCACAGCTAGGCGATCCAAAGCTGGTGTACTGAAGGGCGGTCCATTCAGCAATATTTAAGAATTAGCAGCTGGGCTATCCATAATCTGTATAAAATGAAGTAAATTTCACTCCGGTTGTGTGACTGTGCTTCAGCATGTTACCATGTCGGATATTTGTATGAAGACTGGAGCATCTGAAAAATAAATAAAACCAGGAGCAAACAAAGTTCAATTCATAAGGGTGAGAGAGGATGGGTCTTAATTTTTCAACGTCCTCTCCGTTTGGTTTTCAAGGTAAAGGTGACCGTTAAATTGCTCGGACTTTCAGTGGCGGATCCAGAGGGGGGTTCCGGGGGTTGGAACCCCCCTTTTTTATAGACGATCAATGCATTTGAATGGGGACATATAGTTGGAACCCCCTTTTAAAATGGCTGGATCCGCCCCTGACTTTTACTACCCAGCTATCACATGCTCAAATTAGTATAACAATAAGAGTAAAGGACGACTCGATTTGTCGAGTCTCAGTACACGTATATGTTAATTCAATAAACGAATTTAATTTGCATTTTATCAAATTCTATTATCTCTTTCACTGTGTAGTTAAATTGACACGTACGTATTGCTTCAAAACAAACTTCCTTATACCAGGATTGTAAATACTTGACATGAGGATATCTGATTATAAAAACAAGTATGAAAACCACTTAGCCCAGTTAATCACTTGTAAAACTGTACTTAAAGGAAATCGAAACCCAACTTTAGTGACGCTAGTTCGAAATAATATCCTATTTTTAATGTTTAACACAAACAATTCCGAGTGGTCGATAAGTTAAATAATGTATTATTTATTAATTCTTAATTCATTAGAAGTAAGCTAATACTTGATTCACTCTCTGATAATGATGGTTTCGGATATTTTTACAAGTATCTTGTCTTGGGGAGGGATAAATCCTACTTTGTAAAGGATCACTCTGATTCAAACAAAAAATTCTCTGAAACTGACATTATCAAGATGCTTGATTTCTTGATTGACAATATATTTGTTACGTTTGGAGGACGTGTTTTCAACAGACTGTCGGCATTCCAACGGGAACCTCTTCTTGCCGACTTGTTTCTTTATCATTATGAGGCTGACTTCATACAGTAACTTCTTCGGAAGAAAGATAAAAAGTTAGCAATATCCTTTAACTTTACTTTCCGCTATATAGATGATGTTCTCTCCCTAAATAATTTAAAATTTGGTGACTATGTTGAACGCATCTATCCCATCGTACTAGATATAAAGCATACAACAGATACAAGTAAATCTGCCTCATATCTTGACTTACATCTAGAAATTTCATTTAGGGTCGATTGAAAACAAAACTTTACGACAATAAAGATGATTTCAGCTTCCCAGTTGTGAACTTTCCATTTTTATGTAGCAACATTCCAGCAGCGCCTGCATACAGAGTATATATCTCCCAATTGATACGATATTCCCGGGCTAGTATTTCCTATCATGATTTCCTCGATAGAGGGTTGCTGCTCGCAAGGAAGCTATTAAACCAAGATTTCCAAATGGTGAAGTTGAAATCATCCCTTCGTAAATTTTACGGACGCCATCACGAGTTGGTTAACCGTTTCACAGATGATATCGGATATGTTCCGTATGTGGTAATTACAATCCACTTCCCTTTTCACCACGAATGTGGCCTACCGAATAAGCCTATTTTTCGGGTTTGTAATAACATGAGCAACACGACGAGTGCCACATGTGAAGCAGAATCTGCCCACCTTTCCAGAGCATCTGAGATCACCCCCAGTTTTTGGTGGGTTTCGTGTTGCTTAGTCTTTAGTTTTCTATGTTGTGTCTTTTGTACTATTATTTGTATTTTTGTCTTTTTAGTTTTTAGCCATGGCGTTGTCAGTTTATTTTCGGTCTATGAGTTTAACTGTCCGATAAGAATTGTTTTCGCCTCTTCTTTGATTCGAATGTGTGTTATGATTGATCATATGACAACTATCAATTAAATCAAAAGAGGAAAGATGTAATCAATTGCATGTCTATGTATGGAATTAAACAATAAGCAAACCCAACGCTTTGAATACAATATTATGTAAAGCCCATTGAGGACTATATGTGAAACAATTTAAAAGAGAAAACAAATCGGTTGAATTATAATATAACAACAATGGAATTGTAGTTTATTTCAATATTGAATAGGATTATTAGCAAGCAAGTCATATGAAGTCAAAGATGCAGTTTATTTTGCATTAACCGTGTTAAAATAGAATGTGAGTAAAAAAAAACCGATTGAATTTCGCAGAAAACAAGTACTATTTATCGGCCGGTCTCTCTTTTATACAAGTATTCTCTAATAAAATGCAGATAAGAAGAATTGTTGGCATTTTAAACTCTTAATCATATTCACTTTAATAAAGGAACTAATTTATTCTGATACATTTTACATTTGCAGCTATAAATTCTTTTTAAATAGTAACTGGTTTTCTATGAAAAGATAAAACATCGTTCACGGCCAACCCTGTTCCATGAATTATTGAAGGAATTAGTAAAGAAAAAACTAAAACAAAGAGAAAAACTTCCTTATATAAAGATTGTAAAGTACTTGTTCTGATGATATATCATTTTATTAACTCAAATATGTTAAAAGGAAATCGAAACTCAAATGTGAATGTAAGTTCGAAATCTAAATGTATCATTCGTTTTTAATACATACAATTCCCAGGGGTCAATAAGTTCAATATTATAACATAAATTATTCCTTCGTTCATTGGGCACATGCTAACAAACGATTCACCATCTTATATTGGCGGTTTCGTATAATTTTGAAAGGCAGATGTAACAGGATTGCTATTAAGACAACTTTTAATTAAATTACAAAGAGGAGAGATGTAATCAATTGTATGTCAATGTATAGCAAACCCCGCGCAGTGAATATGCTATGTAAAGCCCAATGATAATTAAATTTAACGCAATTAAAAAAAAAGAACACAATCTAGCCAACATACAATACACAATTCACCATACAAGTTTTAACGTTTGAAATACAATGAAATAACTATTAGTCCTTCATTCGGAAGAAGTCAAAGACATGTTTTTTTCAAACGTTAGCCATTTGTTTAATCAATTTTAGTATTAGAACAAACGGTTGAATTCCGCTGAAAAATCACAACTATATGTAGTCCGGTCAATTTTCATATATGTATTCTCTAATCAAATGTATTATAAAAGAAAAGTCGGCCTCATTTCAGACTTTAAATTATGTTCACCGCCAAAAAATAATTCATTTATGCTAAGGTGTTTTACATTAGAAGTTAGAAGTTCCGCTTTCTTAATAGTTATTTGTTCACTATGAAAAGATAAAGCATCTTTCACGGATATTGAAAGAGATAGTATAGGTAGAAAAACTGAAACAAAGAGGAAACACTTCCTTATATAGGATTTTAAAGTATTTGTTCTGATAATGTATCATTTTGTTGATATCTATACAAAAGAAATTTCAAATTACTGATCATAAGTGTTAAACACTTGGATAAATGTTCTAAAAAGGAAATCGAAGTTCAACTTTGTAATGGGAGTTCGAAATCTAAATGTATCTTTAGTTTGTGATTCATACAATTCCTAGAGGTCAATAAGTTAAATATTATTCCTTCATTCATTGGGCACACGCTAACAAACGATTCATCATCTTACAGTTGTGGTTTCGTATTAACTCATCACTATTTCTTGAAGCAAGGTAAACAAGTTGACACAGCACTATTTTATAAAAACATCATTGAACCATGTTTATATATATATATAGAATGACACAGCTCTATTTTTGAAATTCTTAACGAATTTATTTAAATATATTATACATGAGAAAATGGCTATTTGTTATGAAATTCTCTGACCCAGGTTGACAAAAGCTTTATTTTTCATAATGTTTTATAATTCATTTAAACACAGAATTAATGGTTGAGCCAGTGCTATTTGTAATAAAATTCAAGGAGTTAAAACAACAGGATAATACAAGTTGTATTGATATTTCTTATATAAAAATCATTGAACCAGGGGGTATAGATGTTTTTTTTTAAGGAATTTCATTGAATCAGGATAACTGGTTGACAAAATGAAATTTCTTAACGAATTAATTGCATCACGGTATACAGGTGACATGGCTATTTCCTTAAGAATACATTGATACAGGGTATAGTTTTGGTACAACGCTATTTTTTATTGAATTCTTTAAACCAGGGTTTTGTACATAAATAAGGCCGTTAGTTTTCTCGTTAAAATTGTTTTACATTGTCATTTCGGAGCCTTTTATAGCTGACTATGCGGTATGGGCTTTGCTCATTGTTGAAGGCCGTACGGTGACCTATAGTTGTTAATTTCTGTGTCATTTTAGTCTCTTGTGGACAGTTGTCTCATTGGCAATCATACAACATCTTCTTTTTTATATTCTTTACACTAAATCCATTGAATCTTAGATGTAGGATTTTTTATTAGTTGTAAGTGGCTTTGAACTAGCTGTCAGTAACTGCGAGGACTCTCAGATCTGTACTTAGTGTCTTTTTGTTGTTGGGATATACAAGTACCCGGCCACGTTCACTCTGCGTAGTATTTCTATTTGTATCCATCTGATGAGTTATGCCTTTTTCAAATGATTTTTATAGTTATGTTGTACTGCTACACACTGTACCAGGTTAGGGGAGGGTTGGGATCCCGCTAACACGTTTAACCCCACCAATTTATGTATGTATGTGCCTGTCCAAAGTCAGGAGCATGTAATTCAGTGGTTGTCGTTTGTTGATGTGTTTCGTTCATTTTTATCTCACCTGGCCCGAAGGGCCAAGTGAGCTTTTCTCATCACTTGGCGTCCGTCGTCGTAAACTTTTACAAAAATCTTCTCCTCTGAAACTACTGGGCCAAATATAACCAAACTTAGCCACAATCATCATTGGGGTATTTAGTTTAAAAAATGTGTCCAGTGACCCGGCCAAATAACCAAGATGGCCGCCAAGGCTAAAAATAGAGCATAGGAGTAAAATGTAGATTTTGGCTTATATCTCTGAAATCGAAGCATTTAGAGCAAATCTGTTGAGAAATAAAATTGTTTATCAAGTCAAGATCTATCTGCCCTGAAATTTGCAGATGAATTGGACAACCCGTTGTTAGGTGCTGCCCCTGAATTGGTAATTTTAAGGAAATTTTTCCGTTTTTCGTTATTATCTTGAATATTATTATAGATAGAGATAAACTGTAAACAGCAATAATGTTCAGCAAAGTAAGATCTACAAATAGGTCAACATGACCAAAATGATCAGTTGACCCTAAAGGAGTTATTGGCCTTTATAGTCAATTATTAACAATTTTTCGTAAATTTTTGTAATCTTTCTCAAAAATCTTCTCCTCTGAAACTACTAAGACAAATTTAACCAAACTTGTCCACAATCATCATTAGGATATCTAGTTTTAAAATTGTGTCCGATGACCCAGCGCGCGAAACAAAGATGACTGACATGGCTAAAAATAGAACATAGGGTAAAATGCAGTTTTTGGCTCATATCTCTGAAACCAAAGCATTTAGAGCAAATCTGACTGGATAAAATTGTTCATTAGGTCAGATCTATTGCCCGGAAATTTTAAGACCATTCAGACAACCCGTTGTTGGGTTGCTGTCCCTAAATTGGTAATTTAAAAAAAGCAAATGCAGCTTTTTGTAATTATCTTGAATATTATAATAGATAGAGATAAACTGTAAACAGCAATAATGTACAGCAAAGTAAGACCTAAAAATAAGTCAACATGACCAAAATGGTCAATTGACCCCTTATTAGGATTTATTGCCCTTTTAGTCAATTATTTTAACAATTTTCATAAATTTTGAAAATTTTTACAACATATTTTCCACTGTAACTACTGGGCCAAGTTCATTATAGATAGAGATAATTGTAAGCAGCAAGAATGTTCATTTAAGTAAAATCTACAAACACATCACAATCACCAAAACACATTTTTGTCATGAAATCATCTGTGTCCTTTGTTTAATATGCACATAGACCAAGGTTAGCGACACAGGCTCTTTAGTGCCTCTAGTTTGTACATCAATTAGGTCGTTAGTTTTCTCGTTTGAATTGTTTTATATTTGTCATTTCGGGGCCTTTATTATAATATACTTATTAACTTTCAAATTCAAGGGACCAAATTATCTTTTCTAAATCTACAAATTAGCAGTATAAAAATTCTCGTCCATCCTGCATTTGTCCTGTGTTATCTAGATGTCTTTGGTTTTTGTGTGTCGTTAATTGACCAGTTGCAGTCTTATCGAATCTCCCATATCTCCATTTACAACACTTGTATTTAACATACATACTTGTATATGTACTTGTTATAAAATCTCTTTTAAAGATCATAAATACCCTCTGACTTTTTCCGACGCTCATGGAGTCATGTCAGCAATGTGTCCCTTCCAAAAAAGACACCTTTGTTAATCATTTATGAATCGTTTTGACTCACCGTTTTATGAAATGGTGCATTTTGCATCATCTGTACCTGTACAGCATGTCCAGCTCAAACAAAAAAATACAACCATCCCTGTAACCGAAGCGTAAATTAACTTGAACCTATATTAAAATCAAACAGGTCCAGGACCAATCCAGTATATCTTATTATAATCCTTCGTAATTAATTCCATTTTCCATGTGCATATATTTAAAGTAATTTGGAGCTGGTATACTCAGCATATGATACATATTTCTTGTTGTGGAATACATTTTTCAGAATTAATTTTCATATTTTTTTTAAGACATTCACATTTCCATGCTTGTAGTATAATTATTGTGTGTGTGTATTTTTAGAATAGAAATCCAGATCTGGTCCGTGTTTCTTATACTAAACGAGGTGTTTCGGTTATGGTCATGTATACGTAGGCCTATCCTCATGAGGTATACTTCCGAAATCATATCGAATTTCTTCTGAACAGTCCAATAACAGTTATTTTTTTCTTATTATTAAGCAGCATTTGGATTTTTACTTTAAAAAAAATCATCGGGAAACGGCGTGCATCAAGCTCACTGCTTGCAAATTCAATGCAAACAGACAGCTTAACAGTCAGTGAAAATAATATTGAGGTTCTTGAAGCAGAAGAAACGACACTTCTATCTTGTGAAAGGACAAGACAGGGACTAGCTATCAAAAAAGCAACAAATTTGATCGATTTTTATTAAAACGAGATTTCTATACATTAGTTTTTCATGTTTGAGGTCAGGAGACGAGAGAAAAGGGGTGGGAGAAAGGAGAAAGGGGGCGGGAGAAAGGAGAAAAGTACCCCGGTCCGCCCCCTCTTTTATGGTCTTTTAAAAAAATGTTGTTTGTGCTGTATTTACACCTTTTTACAAAGAGTTTGTTTTTCATACACAAGTATAAAATTTGCGATTTCTATCGAACGCAATCATAGGTTTGAACGTTATCTTTAAATTAGATATGTTTATATTTTTTCGTTTTGGCTTGTATTATATTTGCCTTCGGGTTTATATGATCCGTTCATCCTATTTCGACTCCTCAAAATTCAAGAGTCTATCCTAAAATGAGGAAAATTATATGGCCGTCCAAATACCGTTTCGATTCCTAACATTACGGAAGAGACATTAATTGTCAAAATCCGGATATGGTGTACCAAAAAAAATGCACCTTTTGTTTGCGATATACCATCTTTTCCGCTAGTTTATTGTTTTCTGTTAGGTATTGAATTTGAATTTATAATTAAGATCCGTTTTGTTACATCTTGTGATCTATTTATTTGGCAATCGCAAATGGCAGTCAGCAGGGTTTATTAACATTTTTTCGATCTGTTAGTCAAATGCGTTTTGTTAAAATACACTTGTTCTTTTATCTTTTGAAAAATGTTGTTTGTGCTGTTATTAGACTCCTCTACCAAAAAGTAAAATCACAAAAATATTGAACCCAGACGAAAATCAAATCGGAAAGTCCCTACTCACATGGCAAAATCGACAAAACACATCAAAAACGAATGGACAACAATTGTCATATTCCTGACTTGGTACAGGCATTTTCAAATGTAGAAAATGGTGGATTAAACCTGGTTTTATAGCGCTAAACCTCTTACTTTGTACGACAGTCTCATCAAATTCCGTTATATTTACAATGATGCGTGAACTAAACAGACATAATAAATAAAATAGTCAAAATAAATTTGTTTTGCATGCACCGCTATAAAAATTATGGTTTTTATCCAACGCAATCATAGGTTTGAATGTTGTTTTCAATTAAAACTTTTATATGTATACCGTATAACGGGTTATTTTCGCGGGTGTAAAATTTCACGAATTTCAGTGAATAAGATATACGAAATATTTTGGCGGTTTTTATTTTGGCGTATTCAAAAAATTTATCAATACTTGCATGTGCACTTTTAAATTGGCGGAATTTATTTTGGCGATTTTGTTCTATCCGCAATAATAAGCGAAAATTTACATCCCGCGATAAATAATCTGCTATACGGTATATATATGTAGTATTAAGAGTCGTCACTGGTTCAGACGTACTTATAATATGATTATTCATGTGACTGCAGCCTACATTTATTTTTAAGATCCTCTACGATCGATAATTTAGCTGATCTGTAAAAATTCCATCTTCATGCCTTGTATATCATGCACTGTGTTACTACGCTAGGTCAAAACTGACGAAGAAAATGTAACACCCTGCCCCCGAAAGCTTTATTATTGCAGAGCCTAAGTGGTCGAGTGGCCTAGCGCGTCGGGCACAATCCATAGAAGATTTTGAACATGTTTATTATTGTGTCAATCTGTCACAATTGACTGATTTTCTGAAGAATATTTTAATAAGTGCAATTAAATGTGCAATGTGATGAAAACTTTGTAAATACGCTTGATTTTGACCAATCGATGCTTATGGGTTTTTTGAAGAGAAGTAACGGTTTTGATTTTTATTTCGCTAATTTTATTATGAGTATAGCAAGGTTAAGTATCTAGTAGAAATTTCGTATTGTTGAATCCTCAAGTTAAACTCCATTTAGTAGACTATTCTAAAACATTGTTAGAAAAATATATCTCTCATTATTTTAATCTTTTAAATCAGAGAAAAGAACATTTCTTATTAGATTTTTATATCGGACAATCCCGTTATCAAAGTAACAGATAACAATGCAGAAATATTGTATTAATTTTAAACAAAACTAGTTGATATGTAACATATCTAAACTTACATTGTATTTCTGCTGTTTTAACTGACTACATGTAACAGTCTGTTTGTGACACCAGGTACTATCTGGTGAATTTTTTATTGTACATATTTGAATAAAATTTGATCAAGAGAAAAAAGAGCGTCGGGCATAGTGCAAGGCGATTTGGTGCTATGATTTCGCAGTAGCATGAGTTCAAATTCCAGCCAGGGAAGAACAAAAAATTTGTTTTAGCGACCATCTCACTTAAGGGGGATGTTTTTTTTTATTGTGTTCAAGCAGATACAAAACAAAATATTCTGAATCAGTTCATTCCCATACCTAATAGTGTTAAATTTTGAAGAAAAAAATTTGATCGATAGCGTCTAAAACTAAAAATAAATGTTTTACTCAGACAAAAAAACATAACCCCTCCCCTCTTTGAAGTTAAATGGTTCCTCCCTTAACATGCAATTTTTGACATTCTGATTATTTTCACTGATGTAGAGTTTGATCTATTATGAATATACATATATATTAAGACAATAGCTCGCATTCCCTTGTGTTCTTTTTTTCATGGTGGATGGTTCGTACAATTTTGCAGGAAAAAAAATACAAAATTTTATACATGATACCAAAGGATAATTCAGGGTGGTTCAACATTGGTTTTGTAGTTTCAGAGGACATGACAACAGACGTCAAATGATCACAACAGCTCAGTTGGGTCTAGGTGAACGTAAACATTTCACCGTCTAATTAACCCTTTCATGAGACAGACAGACTTGTATGTCTTACAATCGTACTCTACACACGTATATTCTGTTCAGCTATAAATAATACATCTTATTGTATCTAATATAACATAACAAGGTTAGATTAAGCTGATTAACATAATTTTTTTTATCAAAATTCAGTACAGCTTACTACAAGTTATTGAAAAGAAAATCAACATTTTTGAGGTAGCAACATGACCAAGTAGATAATATTGCATAGTTTGACATTATGAAATAAAAGTACTTTGAAAGTTATTTATATAATTATTGTCTTGTACTATTTCTGGTCATGCTGGTTGATCGCTTGAATAGTCTTTGAATTATAATACTGTACAACATGATAGTCAGATTGCTTATTTGTTTTGCCTCTGTGATAAATTTATGATATTAGTGTTATTTTCTCATGTTTCTCTTCTACCAATTTCCAGTCGTGTTGGTCCTTTATTATAAATCAGAATACTGTGTTAAGAATTTATTTATCTTGTTTGTCTATGTTCGACTGTATATAATTGTATGTTTATTTTGTCTCTGTAATAAATGTACAATATTGATATGATTTTCTATGCAAGCAGCATCTAGTGGTGTCAGACCCTTACATTTAATGTTAACCTCTGCATTATGGTTTATTAATAACTGAACTACTTCAGTAAATCCATTCTGACAGGCAATGAACAAAGGAGATGCTCCAGTACCTATACAATTATTTATGTCGGCGTATTTGTTAATCAAAATCCGAACTACTTCAGTATGTCCTTTCTGACAAGCAATGAACAAAGGTGATTCCCCAGGACCTATACACTTATTAATATTTGCCTTATTGTTTATCAACATTTCAACTACTTCAGTATGTCCCTCATGACAAGCAATGTACAGAGGTGACATTTCTTTCATATTACACTTATCAATATCTGCCTTATTGTTTATCAACAACTGCACTATTTCAGTTTGTCCAGTCATACAAGCAGTGAACAGAGGTGATTCTCCAGTTTGTTCACACTTATCAATGTCTGCCTCATGTTTTATTAATATTCGTACTACTTCCGTGTGTCCCTGATTACAAGCAATGAACAAAGGTGATTCACCAGTATATATGCATTTGTTTGTGTCTGCCTTATTGTTTATTAACATTTGTACTACTTCAGTATGTCCTTTCTGACAAGCAATGTACAGAGGTGATTCCCCATTATCTAAACACGTTGTAAGGTTTGCCCTATTATTCATTAACATCTGAATTATTTCAGTATGACCATTTTGGCAATGGTTTACATTGCTGATACAATTATGTAAACACCAAGTAACCAGATCAACATCGCCTATAAAACAACTCTGTATCAAAGCAGTGCTATTGTTATTTGTGTCATATAAGCTAGCCAATTGTTTCTGTTGTGATACTTCTAAACTTTTTACATATACTAGGAATCTTTGTCTGAAGATTTGATTCTTCATATTGATGTTACAGTAGACATCGACTAAATTTTCTCTTGCCCAGTCATCTACCATTCTCTTTATATACATTTCCTGGTATCTTTCTGGTACGACAACTATAAAGTTATTATTATTGCATTTATTATCAAATAGAAACCTTTCACTAATCAAATCACTTGAAGCATTTGTTATTAAACAATGAATCATTGCATTGCCAAAGTAGAAAGCCAGAAAGTCAAACAGTTTGTCATTAATAGTTCTGTACACTGTATCCTCCTTTCTGATAAATGTATCAGTAAGTGAATCCAGCTCATCACGAACAACCAATCTTGACGTTCCTTTCACAACTTTACAATCTTCATATGTGTTCTTTATAATTGTTTTGATATCTTTGTCTATTTTTCCTGTTAGCCATTCTTCTTTCACACTATTGTTAAACATGACGCACAGAGCCAGAGCACAGTATTTGACATGTGCTCCGACTGTTTGTAATTTGTCTATCTCTTCTTTGTAGACTGTATACGGATTCGTTAAGAAATTAATAATACTTAATTTTCTGTTTTTGTTGTAGACTTGACATAAAAGAGGAAAACAGTCAAACATATTATCAAATTCATTGATCTTAGAGGCGTTTGTTTTGAGGTAAAGTTCAGCAATAGATTTCTTTTCTGATTCCGATAAACATATATCTTCAGACAAAAGATGACATTCACAGGAACGAAAAAATGATAACGATTTCATTTTGTTGTCATTATAAACCTGTAGTCTACAAGACATAATTAACTTAACTGAATTCTTTTCTATAAGTGTCTTGATTTTTTCTATCAGATTTTTCCAGTTTTCAAACTGCATTGGATTTAAAGCATATTTTCCACAAAAATTATCAACAACAAATAGGGTTTTCTTACTTGGATTGTACCAATTGCAAATTTCTTCAGGGTTTGATACTGGTAATATATCAAAGCCTTCTGTTTGCATCTCTAGAGCTACATGACACACTAAAGATGATTTTCCCGTACCGAAACTTCCAGTGACAACAACGCAACCATTTTCTTTGATACACTTTAATACACGTTTTGTGCCATTCGTTTCTATAAACATTGTGTCACATTCTTTCCAAGTTTCTAATTCCTCGTTTATTTGTCCTGATAAGAAATAAATATTGTTATAAATGGGTATAAATAATTATCACAAAGATACAACACATTTTATATTTCAAAATTTATTTGGATCATTATCTGAAAACCTGAAAAATAACGGTCTTAGATGATTTTTATGCACTAAGACAACTTTGGCACTCTCATTTTTAGGGAGATCAAATTGCATATTTTCATAACTTGTACCACTTTTATCAGATATCATAACACTTAACATAACGTCCATCAAATTATCAAGATGACATGACGGTAAAATTCAACTGTGAGGGAACAGGCACTACGATCACGATTTTCACGGGTCTAAATAAAATTCACACTTTCAGGGGGTAAGGGGTTTATAAAACATGTTTGTTGTTACCTATTCATTCAGTCTCAGTATTATTTGACACATCGTTGGGGTAGTTTTCCCTTTTAATTCCATCGTGGCGAGTGCTTGTTTGAATACATATTAGAAGTTGCCATTCCAATGAATGGTCACTTCCGGGTAACGATACTTTGTTATAAAGTTACAATCATACATAAAAGTATCGTTAAGATATAATCAAATTACTTGCTAGCCTTCATTTTATTGTTTAGGGTACTGAATAATATGATATAATTACATTAAATACGTTTTTGTCAAGCACTGTTTAGGAACTATTTTGTGATTTAAATGACGTCATATAGAAACGTAGGTGATAAGGCTACGAGTATGAATTTTAAGGTTTATATTTAATATGTCACTTGTCTTCTGGAAATAAAGGCAAACTTTCGCTATTTTATGGATTTATACGGCATTTCGTGACATGAGCAAGAGTTTTTGTTAGCATTTCAAAGTTATAGTAGATTTTCAGTTCTGTGAGTCGCAGATGTATTTCACCATCAAGTATAAATACAGCGTCGCCCTAGCACTTTGGCATATCGTATGTGGCTGTCAGGCTGAGCAGAACATTAAACCAAACAAATCTTCAAGTTAACAAAGCTATCTAGGTACAGGATGCATTTTGATATATAGCTATTTTACCTTAAGCTATGTGATAGCATGTCAAGTTCTATATTAAGCTTTTATTAACCTTTTTACATCTTTCGAAATATTGAACCAAAATCTTACTCAAAGACTTCCAGGAACCAAATACCGTTTTTCAAATATATTCCTGCTTAAGCAGGTCTTCAACAGGAAATGGCTTCATATTAGACAAGATGCATAACCAGTTCAATGTTTACAAATTCTAAAAGTATTTTTTGGCAAATTAAATTAATTATTAAAGATGTATAGATACGATATCCCACCACGTTGACAACTTCTATAATTCCGTAATTTAATGAAATAAGTATGTAGGACTCGGAGGTGCGATGGGGACGCTGAAGTGCGATGGTCTACGCCAAAGTGCGATGGTCTACGCCAAAGTGCGATGGTCCGTGCACTGATGTGTGATGGTCTAAGTATTTGACGTATAATTTCGTCCTCTTTGATTTTCTGCATGTGGAAATAATTCTGCATTATTAAATTATCTATACAGTCGTTATTTCCCTCATAAATTCCTTGTTAACCGCAATAGTATAATGAAGAGATTCTGTTTGTTGACCTTGATGTATAAAGAAAAATGTCAGGCCCAATCGTACGTAAAACAAAAAGAAGCTTTTAAAAATTCCGAAAAAAAAAAGTATAGCTTCAGAAGATTAAATTTCACCTAGCCACCAATCCTTCCCGTTTCCCGTAGTTTCAAAAGTTTATAAGCCCCTCATCAACTTAAAACCTGAACAACTGCTAAATAGATATGAAAAGCATTGCAAATGTAGTTTGTACAGACCATCGCACTTCAGCGTTACCACCATCGCACTTCGGTGTAGCTTTCAACAAGATAGCGTCAAAATGACACCATCGCACTTCAGCGTGAATGAAAACGCACTTCAGCGTCAAACCATCGCACCTCAGGTTCGGAGTACCATCGCCGTTCAGAGTCCTACAAATATATTTCATTCTCTCATAATGGAACTAGTATGATTGATAGGATAAAGTCTTGCAAATTTGTATATTAAGTAACATATGGGATTTGGTAGGCCAGCTAGCATCTTACTATTCTAATTTATACTAACTATGTTATTGCTGTTATATGAGTTATTTATTGAGATAAATACATACTGGACAAGAATAAAAGTCATTCTTTTACGCTTGATTCATTTGAATATGATTATGCTGGCGTCAACCCACTACACTTAAAACAAGACTATCTAGAAGAGCACTTTCGATAATCAATACTGAATTAAAAGTACACACGACCCCTACTCACCCGCCTGTAACAATATATTATTCTGAGAAAATGAATGTCATTTCAAGACTGGCTTCAGTTGATACATCAAATATGATCGACTTATTGTATATAGTATGTGAGAAACCCAGTCAACCAGGAACATTCAACATTGACCAATGAAACATGAAAATAAGATCAAAGATCAGTTGAACACTGAAAGACAGATATGAACAGCTTACAATCATTCCATAAACCCAATACACTTGACTTATTGCATGTAGTATTTTGAGGGAAACATAACATTGAAAAATAAACCATGAACATGATATCAAGGTCAGATGAATCCTGCAAGACAAAAATGTACTACTTAAAGTCAGTCAATAGACCAAATTATACTTTTTTTATTTGACATTATGAGTTTAGTATTTACAATACAGATTCACTCTGAATAACTTAAACATTCATCACTGTTCCATGAAATAGGGTCAAGGTTATATATAAACTCTGTCAGGCCGAAATGCTAATCTAGTTTTGATGTAATTTATCTAATACAGTTATCCTTTTACATATACTTAGTGAGAATTTCACATGAAAAAAAATGTTCATTTAAGCACTCGCTGAACCATGATTGATTGATTGATTGATTGGTGTTAAAACGCAATGAACCATGAAAATGAGGTTATTTTTTTTAATAGATAACAAGTAAAATAACAAAAATAGCATACTTAAAGAAAAATTTGAAACGGGAAAGTCCGTTATCAAATTGCAAAATTAAAAGCTGAAACACATCAACTGGCATATTGCTGAATTGTTACTTGGTATAAGTTTTCATTTCAAATTTGACAAAGGAATGTTGCTGCTCACAAGGAAGCTTTTAAGGTAGCAATACAGTTAGGAGTTTGGTTTCGCATTTTGGTCCGATGAATCTTTCAAATATGAAAGTTATTGTGCAATAAAATTCGTTTTTAGACAGCGGAGTACTATTTTAGCCTTCAAAGGTGATTTATAAGATCATCAAGATTATTTTTTTACATGTTTTAAGGGCTATTTTCTGTTTGACTCTTCGTATTTTCATAGCTTGACTGGCCGTTGGTCCAGCAATTAATGTAATGTTTTTTTCTACACGATGTTTTTGATGCAATTTTACAAAAAAATAAGACGAAAGACATATGATTTGATTTGATTTCTTGATAAATATACGCATACAATTTCAGAAAAGGTATAACTACAAGCGATTGAAATTCTACTTTTTGGGGTAAATATGTGACATCCTTTCTCCCCTTTTTGCAATATTTTATAACAAATAAATGCAGATTGTTGCAATGGAAACACCAATAAGAAATCATATTTTACTATTTTAACTACTGGATATAAAATCTATGGAAGATCTGATTACATAAATATGCACGTATATGACACAAACAGTAAGCTTAATTTGCAAGATTGCAATGAGAAGGGGATGGTAAAATTTATGAGGGTAAATTTTAATTTTTTCCTTACTGTTTATTGCTACCTAAACCAAGAATTTTAAATGGTGAAGCTTAAATCATCCCTTCGTAAATTAGATGGACACCATCACAAGTTGGTTTACTGTTATGAAATATCCGTTACACAGATGGTATCGGATATGTTCCTTATGTCGTAACTGCAATCATGTTCCCTTTTAACGAAGGTGACCTACCGAATTATACTATTAACGGAAATTTAATAACATGAGTAATACAACGGGTGCTACATATGGATCAGGATCTGCTTACCATTCCGGAGCACCTGGCATTTGTTTTTGTATAGAACAATAGAAGAAGTTCTTTATACAAACGGTATTGACTTGATCACTTTGATAGGCCACTAGCCTAAATACCACATGTAAGATAGTCGGTAAGATGAATTCGTTACAAAGTGTGCTAGTGGCCTAATACGATATATATGGGGTCAGTAGATTCCATATGGGGATTCAAGTTTCGTTCTCACCCCATATGGAATTTACTGACCCCATATATATCGTATTAGGTCACTAACACTCTATGTAACTATTAATATTTAATTTTAAGAATCTCACAAAAATCTATATTCTTTGGTAATCAATTTAGAACGGGTTTACATACCTTCAGTTCAATGTTCGTTGAAATCCTAGCACATTAAGTTTTTCCCACAACGACCCCTAACTTTCACAGTAATCATTTTTTATTTATATCAGGAATCGTTTAAGAGTAGAATGTTTAACAAATGTTTCAGTTTTCATTGAAATCTTAACCCCAAAAAGAAGTTTCTAAAAATGATTCAAAGGATGATTTGCAAATTTTCATCAAACGGTTTGTTTGTTATTATCAATAAAAACAAAACACTTTAATGATATCATTGTCATATAGCTTTGGTATATATGGTTTGAAAGTATATCACCCTGTATTACCATTTAAATGATTACTCTATTTATCTTGTCCAAATGAGTATAATTTACCTCTGGTGTTCCATGGTATTGGGTTCTTTAAATGTTCTGTCTCTTCTGTGTGTTCAGTCTGTAAAGTATTATGGGAATCTTGTAACTTCCTCAGATTTTCTTTCACTTTTGAGTGTTCAATCTGTAAAGTACTGTTAGAATCAAGTAATATGGTCATATGTTTTTTAACGTTTGAGTGTTTAGTCTGTAAAGTGCTGTTGGCATTTTGTAAGATGCTCAGATTTTCTGTTAGTTTTGAGTGTTCAGTCTGTAAAGTACAGTGGACATCTTCTAACGTCCTCAGATTCTCTGTTACTTTTGAGTTTTCAGTCTCCAAATGATCCATTGTTTGTCTCAGTTCCTTCCTTTCTTCCAGTGATTGTTTGATTTCCAACATAATTTCCTGATTTGACTGATCTAAGATTTTCACCTTTAATTCTTGACACTCTTGATTCATTGGTTGACCACCCAATCTACTTACAGCCTACAAATAAAAATTTCAAAAAACGATAGAATATCAATGTTTCAATGAGGTCTTTGTTTACAATCGTTTTGTTCCAATAAATTCTTCATGTACAACAACCCTTCCAGAGTACATGTTGTGTTTTTTTGTTTTTTAATGTTTTGTAGTGCTATTTTTTTTTCTTTGTATTATTTCTTATCAGTTTTGGTCTTATGCATCCTAGGTTTATAAATCTATAAATATTAGGATTAGATAAAAAAAAAAAGAAAAACATAATCAATTCCCCATTGGTATGAATCCAAATCACAGACTACATTTTGTTGCACTTGGGCATGAATCTTACATCTTGGATATTAACATGATACATTACACAGATAACAGGAAACATCAACAATACAAGATTGTACAACAAAACACACAAACTGACAGAAACATGACTCCTTCAAAACAACAGACATACAAATACAAATCCCAATGGATAACACATGGTTTGGTAAAGGAACGAAACAAGGTGAGGTTGGACCAGTATTACGAGCACATAAAAAATCCAATTTTGCAAATTTAGACCACATTCTGGAAAACTGCAGTTGTCACTATTGCAGAAGGAACTTCCTTACCTGTTTATAATTTCTGAATAACCAGATATTATCCCTGTATTTAGACTAAACATTTCTTAACCCAAAGCAAACCTACTAGAGGATCAAAGGACCCTGCATTGTTTTACATACATTTTATATCAATGTAGAAAGAATATTTATGTTAAATGGTAGCTGTGTGAACGATAATTTTATCAATATTGTGCTGATCATTTTGCTGAATAGAGCAATATGTATGAAATATTTAGAAGACATATAAGCAGAAGATAGTAAAAGACATGAATCGGGATATCTTTAGGCGTATCAATATAGCATTAAAAAAAATGTCTTTTAAAAGTCCTTTAACTCTTGAATGACCAACCAGAAAAGGTTAATTATTTACAGTAGGTCAACATTCGATAATGCCAACAGAGCCTTGAATTCTAATAAATTCATCCAAACATACAAAAGTTAGTACAAGACTTTAAAAAGGACCTTTCATTAAACAGATGGTCAGAGTACCATAACACTGAAATGACAAATTGGAAAAAAAATCAAAATTAAATTAGGTATCTTTTATCAATCCAAACATAAGCGTAAAGTTTTGAGGAAATCGGTCAATGCGCAAATATGTACAAATTTTGATTAAAGTTAAAGTCCCGAAACTGTGGTAAAACTAAATTACAAAACAAATTAAATCGAAAGAGAGCTTTTTATGCCCCACCTACGATAGTAGAGGGGCATTATGTTTTCTGGTCTGTGCGTCCGTCCGTTCGTTCGTCTGTTCGTCCCGCTTCAGGTTAAAGTTTTTGGTCGAGGTAGTTTTTGATGAAGTTGAAGTCCAATCAACTTGAAACTTAGAATACATGTTCCCTATGATATGATCTTTCTTATTTTAATGCCAAATTAGAGATTTTCCCCCATTTTCATGGTCCACTGAACATAGAAAATGATACTGCGAGTGGGGCATCCGTGTACTATGGACACATTCTTGTTCTGTATATTCTAATATTGTGTTATAATTTCAAGGGAATTGGTAAAAGCAAATTTGAGTTATCATATGAAGTGTTGGCGTAAGGACGGATGGACTATGTTATACCATAAGAGCATTGGTTGAATGGTTCATAAGTAATGGCACAGAAACGAAATAAAGTGCCATTTTCCAATAGATCAAGAACGGGGTACCATAACTCTTGAACGGTAGAGTGAAAATCGTCAATATTAAACTTGACCTCCATTTTGTAATCAGTAACAGCATATTAAAGTGTGAGAACCAGCGGTTAAAGGGTTCATAAGTTATTGCATGAAAACTGTTGGCAGCCGCACGCCCTGTCGCCCGCCGGCTTGTCGTACTTCATTTAATATAAAAATGGATGCTTCCTTCGGAACACCCAGTTAATAAAATAGCTTCAATTGTAACTTAGGAACAACAATTCCTGTTAGGAACAAATTGACAGTTTTGATCATATTACTCAAATGAATAGACTGCAGAGTTTGGTTATTCATTTCATTTGTAGATCTTATCTTATCAATTTTTCTATCTAAATTTTCCCCTCTATCTACTAAAGTCTATATTGGTAAAAGACAAGAAAACACCATAAATAGGTTAAATTGTAATTATAAGGATTATAGACTTTTGATTTCAGCCATTATGACTTCTTACTAGATCTTCGTATGCCAATTATGTGACAATATTCAACTCCTGTAAGGTAAGCAGTCAACTGGTGATTTTCGTCATGCTAACTTATTTGACATTGACCAGTGTTTTTTTATTCCGTCTTCTAAATTTATTTTTTTCTATTATAACAAACGTATAACTTTCAATACTAAAACAAAAACCCACAAAAAATGGGTAAAAAATCGAAAGCCAATGATTCCTATAACTAGTGACTGACAAATTTTTGTTCAATTTTACTAATTTGGACACCTTATTTTGCTGATAAATTTGCTATTTACAGTTTTTCTCTTAGTCCGAGATTGCTCCGACTTCTCATGGACTTAAAGAGGACTTGTTGGGACAAAACAAAGACAAATCCTCACATTCCATCCGACACTGAAATGCAAGAATGCCAAATTACCAGTATATTCTCTAAATCAAAGTGGATGGAGGGCTCTATTATCTTTCATATTCTTATATAAATTCTTCCGGAACACCTGAGATCAACCCTGTTGTGGGTTCATGTTGCTCAATCTTTAGTTTTCTATGTTGTAATTTGTGTACTTTTGTTTGTCTGTTGGTCTTTTTTCCTTTTTTAGCCATGGACTTGTCAGTTTATATTCGACTTATAAGTTTGAATGTCCCTTTGGTATCTTTCACTCTTCTTTTAAATTCCTTCTGACACTGAAGTTCAAGAATGCCTTATCACCAGCATATTCTTTGAAACAAAGTTGATGGACGGTTACATTATCCTGCCATATTCTTATATTCAGAAGAAGAATTCTCCCTACAACTGAAGGAAAAGAGGCGTGCACACAAAGTGAAAGTACTTCCACATAATCCTGTCTTATTTTCATACTCAGAAGATCAGAAGAATACTTTTCCCTTTTAATAAAGTGCATATACTTTAAAAGTTAAACAATCAAACTTCTATATAAACACACCTAATCATTTATCTTTTTTTATTATGAAGTCACAGGAGCATAATCCATGGTTTTGGGGGTCTCATACATTGCATGCCTATATCTTGTTTCAAGATACTTGTTACATAAATGACAAACTACAGAAGATACCAAAGAGACATTCAAAACGAAGTCCAAGAGAACCGGAAAAAACCATGGCAATCAAAACATACAAGAGCGCTTCCCTTTACTTCGTAGATTTATAACTGCCTTCCGTTAGCCGTGAAATACTCCTTAAGATCTTAAGAAGAATAATGGCGTATTATAGCGTAATGTGCCACGGATCACAGGTTTGAACTCCATCTGGTTCAGTAATTAGTTTTGGAAAGCAAATCATTCTCTCTGGTTTTAAAATTGGCGCCCACCAAAAGAAAAATGATTACAAGAAAAACCTAGCCAGTGAATGTGATGAAAATATCTTCATTAAAGTATAATGACTCTTGGTGTGGAGGAAGTGTAGAGATGCTTCCCTTTACCTAGAAGATTGATAACCGCCCTCTATAAGCTGTGCTTGTTGATTGTTCCTTTAGCCATGTTGGTAGGTGGGAGGCTTAATGGATCTATTCCAGGCTGGTACAATTCATATTTTTTATGGAACAAATTTCGACTGGTTACAAGCCAAACAAGAATGTATCCATATTACACGGATTCTCCACTCGCACTATCATTTTCTATGTTCAGTGTACCGTGAAATTGGGGTAAAAACTCTAAATAAGCATAAAAATTTGAAAGACCATATCATAGTGAATAAAGTATTAATTTGATTGGACTTCAACTTCATCACAAACTACCTGGACCAAAAACTTTAACCTGAAGCGGGAGATACGAACGGACGATAGGACAGTCGAACAAACGGACGAACGGACAGACGAAAGGACGCACATAACAGAAAACATAATGTCCATAGGTGGGGCATAAAAAGATAGGAAAGACAAACGCAGACTACAAAAAACACTACAAAAGAATGAAAAATAAGAACACCACCAAAAATTAGGGGTGATCTCAGATACTTCTGCAGTGTAGGCAGATCCTGCTCCACGGATGGCATGTGTGAAAATACTTGTTTTGCCATGCAAGTATTAATAGTTTAAGCTTATTTTATTGTTTAAAACGACAAATGAAGCAGACACAAGTTTCACGACTTAGAAACGTCTACTTTAAATATTTCTGCAAGTACAAACGTAGAGATATGTCTCCCTCTGACATATCAATTAGTGTGTGATTGTGGTAAGGCAAATGAAATAATCTTTCGATATCTGTAACACAGATGTTTCATAACGGTCACCCAACTCGTGGATACTTCTGTTAAATTGTCAAAGGTATTGGATCTAGGGTTTCAAATGGATGATGACACATATTTCCATCTTCATAAGAAACAAACACCGTATATCATCTCATATTCTTCCATTGCTATGTACAATTAGAGGCTCAAAAGAGCCTGTGGCGCTCACATTGGTATATGTGCATATTCAACAAAGGATTCTCTCCAACATTGCAGACAGGAATAGAATTCATAACAAAACAAAATCTGTTTTGTTGATCTTGTATTGGTGGTCGTTTAGTCTGTTTAGTTTTTCTCTATATGCTTTATTTTTCACTCAAAACAAAAAAGAGTGCAAAAAATCCTAATTGCAAAGCTATCATGCCTATGAAGAGTGACAGTTTACTAACTATATTGGCAAAATTTGACTTGTAAGTATATTTTGGAGTTCGTTATTTTTGTGTGATATTACCTTTTCCTTGCTGATGATTTTTGCTTATTTAAGTTTCTATCTATCTATAAATATATATATTATAAAGGGCAATGAGTCTAATAATTTCAACTATGTTGACTTATTTGCAGAACTTATCTTGCCTAACAAAATTACAATTAAAAGTTTCTCCAGATCTATTATAGTTCTCAGGATAATAGGCAAAAATTTTAAGAAAAGTTAGATTTCGGTGTTTGGCAGACTATACAGGTCGTCGGACACATCTTTTAAACTAAATACACCGATGATGATTGAAGTTAAGGTAGAAATTTATTTAGCCCAGTAGTTTCAGAGGAGAAGATTTTTGAAAAAGTTAACGACGACGTCCGAAAAAGACAAACGCCAAGTGATGAGAAAAGCTCATTTGGCCTTTTTGGCCAAGAAAGCTTACAATATATGTTTTAAAACTTACATCTGATATATTTGTCCATGCTGTATTGAAGTAAACAGTCTCTATTTTATTGCTATCATGGTGGGCTAGTATGTTTCTGTACCATTTAATCCTGGCTAGATCAGGTCCTGGAGTTGTCTCCCCTGGTGGTGGGAGACTGTCAAATCCAGTGGTTGGATGAGCTACCATTGTCAAATTTCTAATCAAACAAATCATCAATGTGACATCAAAACTTTGGGAATCAGGAACGCCTGTAACATCAACAATTTAGGAATTAGATAAACCTATAACGTCAAAAGTTATAGAATCATGTATACCTGTAATATCAAAAGTATTAGATTCAGATACACCTACACAAGCAAAAGTCTGAGAATATTATAATCATGTACACCTGAAACATAAAAAGTATAAGAACCAAATACATCTGTAAAATCAAAGTTATAAAGCTTTAGGTACACCTGTAACTTTAAAGTATCAGAACCAGGTACACCTGTACCATCAAAAGTTTGGGAATCAGTGACACTGGTATCAGCAAATGTATTAGAATCATGTACACCTGTAACATAATCAAAGTACTGGATAGCACCTGTGGAAAGTTTGCAATGGTAGATGTGTAATATTTCAAATAGGTTGTAAATGTGTAGATTGGTTGTTAAACTTTTTTTCCGACTTTAAAAAAAATATTACTTAATACAATAAATAATTGCAACATGATGCTGTTACGAAGTCTCCCAAACAAAGCTCCCATAATTAGTCATTCCCAGGAAGGGGATGAGAGTGACCCCAGGGGATTAACCATTTATTTCATTTGATTGATTTGTTTTATTGTCCCCATACAAGAATATATATGGTTTCGGGGTGGGGATCTTGACCGTTTAAAAGTTCTCAAAACAGGATGGGGTGGGGTGACACCCAGGGACTCCCCCTATATTTCATTTGATTTGTTTTATTGTCCATACAAGAATATATATGGTTTAGGGGTGGGGATCTCGACCGTTTACAAGTTTTCAAAAAGAAGGGGATGGGGTGACCCCTGTGGACTTCCTCTATATTTCATTTAATTTGTTTTATTGTCCCATACAAGAATATATATGGTTTATGGGTGGGGATCTCGACCGTTTACAAGTTTTTAAACAGGAAAGGGGTGGGAGTGACCCCAGGGGACTCGCCTTTTATTTCATTTGATTTGTTTTCTTGTCCCGTACAAGAATATATCTGGCTTCGGGGTGGGGATCTTGACCGTTTACAAGTTCTCAAAACAGGATGGGGTAGGGGTGACACCCAGGGACTCCCCCTATATTTCATTTAACTTGTTTTGTTGTCCCATACAAGAATATATATGGTTTAGGGGTGGGTATTTCGACCGTTTACAAGTTTTCAAAAAGAAGGGGGATGGGGTGACCCCTGTGGACTTCCCCTATATTTCATTTAATTTGTTTTATTGTCCCATACAAGAATATATATGGTTTACGGGTGGGATCTCGACCGTTTACAAGTTCTCAAAACAGGATGGGGTGGGGGTGACACCCAGGGACTCCACCTATATTTCATTTGACTTGTTTTATTGTCCCATACAAGAATATATATGGTTAAGGGGTGGGGATCTCAACCGTTTACAAGTTCTCAAACAGGTGGGGCTGATCCAGAGGGACTCCCGCTATATTTCATTTGATTTGTTTTATGATCCTGTGATCATTACTGAAAACCGTGTGTGTCTATCACTTACTGTTTTCAAGTTATAGTCATTTGAAAATTAAAAAAAAAAAATCCATAGGGTTCTATAGTAAATCCCTCCCTTCTGTTGGCCCCTCAAAATACCCCTAAATAGACCTCAAAGAAGAAAATAATAAGAACTAAGCAAAACAATAAGTCTCCAAACTTTGTTTGGGAGACTTAATAGCAAGTAGTATAATTACAAATTTTGTAATAGTCCGATTTTCTGATGCCGATTATGTAATAGGCAGAGTTTATTATAGTCCGAGTTTGTTGTGGGCCGAGATGAGATACCGGATACTTTCGATACACTCGGGCTTTTACGTCTTTAATAAACATTGTAATAATCGTAGTAAGCGTCGAAAAATGTTTATTCATGAAATATTTTAAACACAGTATTAATTTTCTCTTCAACCGGAGGAAACCCCTGAAACCGGGATTATAATACTCCCGTTGATATGGATCTCACGCATGTCTGGGGAATACCGATAAAAGCATAACGTAGAAACTGCTGTCTCGTGTAGATGTGTATTGATTTTACTTTCTGCGCAGCGCAGATCCGCAAAGTAGTGTTTGTGATAGCCATTTTCAAAATGAAGTTGAATTATTTGAATTATCGATGAACATTCAGTACATTTTAATTCAAACTGTAAGCTAATCAAAATAGAAGTAACTCAAAATTTCAAAAGCATCTTCCTAGAATTAGTTGTCAAACACCAGTACTACGTTATCTAGGAGTAGAACACACATCCTAAAGTAAGATAATCTGTCACTTCCGGTTTGAGGCCGATGCCTTAGGAAAGTTTTTGCTATAGCAAGCTATAGCAAACTTTCCAAAAAGTATAAGAATCAAATACATTTGTTAAATTTAAAATCATTTAAATCAGGTACACCTGTAAGATGAAAGTATAAGAATCAGGTATACCTTTACCATCAAAAGTTTGAGAATCAAGAACATCTATAAAATCAAAATTATTTAAATCGGGTACACCTGTAACATCAAAGTATTAGAATCAGGTACACCTATATCATCGTAAGTTTGAGAATCAGGTTTACCTCTAGGTGGCACGGTAGTATTTACATTCCGGAATTTAGGTTGCTCTTTTGTGTACCCTACTTTAGTCAATGTATCTGATCAGTATGATTGGACAAAAAATACAGTACATACTGAACATACTTTCCCAAACTGAAGGATGAATCAGGTGTAGAAAAATGTGAAATAATTTTATATACAGGTGAAAATGATTTTTTTTTAATTTTGTATTCCCTACATGATAACGACCTAACACTAAATGTAGCAAAACAAGTAAACGGTCATCATCCACATTCAAATTTATTTTTGAATATTATGATGAAAGTACTTCAGTTAACTGTGCAGGTAGAATTTTGGGCAGCATTAGAAAGTGTTTCAAATTCTTAAAAGGCTATCATTATCCCTATTGGCTAGGAAAAACTACCGTGCCACCTTTATCATTAACATATAAGATTAAGGTACACCTAAAATATTAAAAGTACACTTGTAACATTAAAAGTATAAGAATATGGAACACCTGTAACATTTAAGTATTTGGATCAGATACATGTTACATCAAAAGTATTAGAACCAGATACACCTGTACCATCAAAAGTATTTGAATCGTGTACACCTGTGACACCAAAAGTATTGAGTCAGGTCACCTATAACATCAAAAGTATTACAATCAGGTACACCTGTAACACTGAAAGTATTAGAATCAGGACACCTGTAACATTTTGCCCTTTCATACTATTTTAAACTGCTAGGTTTTCTTACATAAATTTCGATGTGCCCCGTGCTGTATATCATTTGTTATTTAGTTTTATATGTATTGTCTATCATTTGTTGTTTCGAAATTATTGGTCTTTTGTTGGGCAATGTATGACAAATATATGTTCAAAAACCTCGCCCGTAATTATAAATTATGTAATTCATTGACCGCTCCCGACATCTGTAACTTCAATGCATATTTTAGCGGCGATCAATGTCTTTCAAATTACTTTATTTTTATCAATAGTACCGCTTAAGTCGACGCTAGGGGCCGTCTTGACCTTGTTGTAGGGTATGAATGATTTGTTCATTGTTGAAGACCCTACATCAACTGTCAAGATGAAGAACAGGAATAAAAGCCCTGTTCATTGATTATTTTCTATGTTTTCTATGTATTGTGTACGATTTTGTCCCATGTACATTTACTCCATATCCTTTCATTTTCTATAGAATCAGATACACCTGTAACATCAAAAGTATTAGAATCAGGACACCTGTAACATCAAACGTTTTAGAATCAGATACACCTGTAACATCAAAAGTATTAGAATCAGGTACACCTGTAACATCAAAAGTATTTGAATCAGGACACCTGTAACATCAAAAGTATTACAATCAGGAACACCTATAACATCAAACATTTTAGAATCAGATACACCTGTAACATCAAAAGTATTAGAATCAGGACACCTGTAACATCAAAAGTATTTGAATCAGGACACCTGTAACATCAAAAGTATTACAATCAGGAACACCTATAACATCAAACATTTTAGAATCAGATACACCTGTAACATCAAAAGTATTAGAATCAGGACACCTGTAACATCAAAAGTATTTGAATCAGGACACCTGTAACATCAAAAGAATTACAATCAGGTACACCTGTAACATCAAAAGTATTTGAATCAGGACACCTGTAACACCAAAAGTATTTGAATCAGGACACCTGTAACACCAAAAGTATTTGAATCAGGAACACCTATAACATCAAAAGTATTACAATCAGGTACACCTGTAACATCAAAAGAATTTGAATCAGGAACACCTATAACATCAAAAGTATTACAATCAGGTACACCTGTAACATCAAAAGTATTAGAATCAGGTACACTTCTAACATCAAAGTATTAGAATCTGGAACACATATAACATCAAAAGTATTAGAATATGGTACACCTGTAACATCAAAATTATTTGAATCAGGTACACTTGTAACATCAAAAGTATTTGAATCAGATACACCGGTAACATCAAACGTTTTAGAATCAGATACACCTGTAACATCAAACTTTTTAGAATCAGATACACCTGTAACATCAAACATTTTAGAATCAGATACACCGGTAACATCAAACTTTTTAGAATCAGATACACCTGTAACATCAAACGTTTTAGAATCAGATACACCTGTAACATCATAAGTTTTAGAATCAGTTACACCTGTAACATCAAACGTTTTAGAATCAGATTCACCTGTAACATCATAAGTTTTAGAATCAGATTCACCTGTAACATCAAATGTTTTAGAATCAGATACACCTGTAACATCAAACGTTTTAGAATCAGGTACACCTGTAACATCAAATGTTTTAGAATCAGATACACCTGTAACATCAAATGTTTTAGAATCAGGTACACCTGTAACATCAAATGTTTTAGAATCAGGTACACCTGTAACATCAAACGTTTCAGAATCAGGTACACTTGTAACACTTTAAGTATTAGAATCATTAGCTCATTTTATTCACACCTCGTCTGACATGATTATACTCAGAGTGATTTTTCTGTGATTATAGTTGTGTGGTGTTGATGACAATGATTTAGAGATCAAACATTGTATAGACATGTTGGCTATTTCTGCCAAATGGATGATCAGCTTAACAATATTTCTTGTTTGAATGTTATTTGGGTTACTACTGTTTTGAGCTGCATAAAATATCTCCCTTATCTGTAGTCTTATAAATCATACCATTACTTGGATACAAAATACTCCACTGAGCCTGATTCAAAACTCTGTTCTTTTTCAGGCCAAAAAGAGTGTTGGAGCTTCTATTCAGTGTTGTTTGTAGATTGGTAGGTGGAAATTGTCCGTCAAAGAAAATACGAACTGCTCTTGGTGACACTCCTTTCAATAACAAAGCTAATCGGACATAGTTCTCTTCTTCTTCCGACAGGGGTACCATCTTTTCTCAAATTGTCTCTATCGTATAATAGAAAACGATACAGTCTTTACTTTGTGACTGATATCTGCCTGAAAAACAATATATGATATGTAATAAACCTCCCCTTGTATTCATTTTAATATAAAAGCATTTGCATTGACTTTGCTGACACATGTATCTTTAATCTAGTATTCAGGCAACAATAAGATCATGCATTATTAATATTCTACGCAATCAAAAGTTCTCAATCAGACACAACTTTGTAGATTCATATACACAAATGTAAGCTGAAAGTTGAACTATATGTGTGACTTTGGAAACGTTACCTTGCCAATGTCCATGCAGACTGACATTCCAGGGGGATTCATGACCCCTAACAATACTTCCAATTATAATATGTACCACTCAACGCATCCAAAAGTTCTGACTGTGACATTATATGCGCAAGCTAAAACAGAGATTGAAATTAAAATAAGTTAAGAACTACTGTTAAACATTTCAAAGCAAATATGATTAATATTAGGTATATTATTTTCTACCCCCTCTTAGGATTGTTGCTGATTTACCATCATCAGGAAAGCTCAAAACCTGAAATTTGAAAGCCAAAAATGTGCAAGACCTGAAAAACGATAATGTTGCCGGAAGGAGTTAAAATTTTAGCTTTATAATTACTTTATTAACGGAGAATACAAGAAAGATTTGTTATAAATAATGTAAGTACTGGAGCAATGGCTTCTGATATACTTGGAGTATCGTAAAACACCAGCAGCAGTATCTATTCAATGCTGTTAATAAATCACGTAAAAAATATCCAGGTTAACCGTGAGTAAGTAAATGTAATGTCTATCCCTTGAATTGAAGCAATTTTAAAATTCAAGATGGGAAATGTAATTTGCAGTTCTCATAATGGAATTTAAACACCAAAATTAAAATCAAAATTAAAACAAACAAGATTGCTACACCAATATTGAGTACAATTACTGTTTGCAAAATGCATGTCAACTAATCTTTGCACGGAAACCTTGCCACTAATACACCAGACAATACAACAGAATTTTAAATTTTGGATTGGCAAATGGGCCTGCTGGTTCCCACCATAATCCACCCCTGCACAAATTATTATGGAAATTCTACCATCAGACAACACGAATCTGTGTTCACACTTGTTCAAGTAATATTAAATTAGTAAAATGAAAAGGAAAGCGAAAGTAGCTCTCCAATTTACTGTTGACCTCACAGTGTTTTAATTAAAATTTAAAAAAAAAATAGTTTTTTTTTAGTATTTTTTCATAGAGAGATATTTTTCTCGTGAAATAGGAAGGAGGATATACCGGTCTGAGAAGTTGGAACGTACATGCTCTAGTATGCGGAAGAAGGAAAACTTACTTTTATGTAAATAAATGTTGTCCGCTGCTTCTTACTGTCTTAAATCACACTTTACTGTTATAAATCTGCATTGACTCGGAATACTTTCTAAAACATAGTGAAATATCCGCATTTAGGAATTGATCGTCAACAGGTCAAGTGTCAAGACGGATTCGGAAAGGGAGACAACTGTATGAATTAAATACTATATTTTAAAAACGATATAATAAAGTCTAGAATAAAGTATCATAGCATTCATTATTGTCAAAGACAAGTGGCGAGCATGTCGACGAGAGCGGACTTGAAACTTTTGGCAAAGAGAATCCTTCAACATTCTCAAATTTGTTTCATCAGAAACATATATGACATATATATATTGATCTAGACATACTGTCCCCAGGTTTCATGGCTACATATTATTATCCTTATCTCATATATTTTATGTTTTGGATTATTTTTGTTGTTGTTGAAGAAAGTATCTGGAGACATTTTCAGGTTTGTTTCAGACATGTAGTCAGATATCAGACCAATCTAAGATCTAATTGATGTCTGAGGGTTTTAGCTGTTGCCCTTAGGCAGCAATCATTTGATTTTCTGGGGGCTATGGATTTTGTTTGGAAAAAAGTTGGTTTCCAGTTTTTGGAGAAAAAAAAATGTTTGTTTCACCCTCAGCTGCCACTATATGTAATGCTAAAATTGAAAGAAAAAATTGTTTTGACTTGTCGCCAAAACTAGATTGATTTCCGTTCGTTGCCTTGGCATTTGTGCGGCATTCATGGCATTAGGGTGACCTTATTTTTGTATAAATCAAAATCTATCTTTATTCCTAATGAAGGGGTCCATATAGAGCATATAAATAAACACAAATCACAAAAGTTCATACAAATCCACACTAACAATACATGCAATATTCTAACATAGATACTGATTATTGATATCAAAAATGATTACGAACAATTATAACTTTAGACTAGAACACACCCGCGACATCGCGCCCTTAGGATTCAGCTAAAGCGGGGGCGTGTGTTGGTCATCAAGGCAACCCTACACTGTAAGCATTACTTTTCAGTTCAACTGAGTTCGACTTAAAAAGTTTTTCCAGAACGTTTAACTTACATGTTAATTTTGTGATGCGACAGGAAGCTATATGTTATGTGGAAAACAAATGGGCCTGGAGTGGTGTAATTTTTAATCAACACCATTGTACTATATTAGTTATATATAAAGTTGAATTCTTTGATTCATCGTTTTTACGTCATGACGGCTGACAAATTGGACCTCGTTATTTTAGTATTATTCTCTTATCCGGCGTGACGTAGCAGCTCCTTAGATACAGCATCCGGGCATCACTGGAGGTGATGCTTTTCCATCGATACCCTGTATAACCGAGGGGAACTTGAAAAAATAGATCCTGTTAATTATTGGCAATAAACATTTCTTATCAGGTGACAAGGGGTGTGAAAAATATAAAATCTTTTATCCCTGTCAGATATCAATCTGAATTAACTATTTTAACTTTATTAATAATTTTACTACATTTATAAGTTGATCCATACGTATATTTTTATTTATCGAAAATTGAGATAATCTGATGATTTGGATGAAATTGAAATTGTATCAAAACCTGGGACTATTACTCTAACATTATTATGACCAAGATTAAAACAAACTTTATATATTGAGTATTATATGTCATTTAAAAAAAAACATTTCGAAAATTTGGTAATATCTATCAAAGTCTCGGTACAAGGCGTGTATACAATTTCTTAAAAGTATATTGTACATTTTGAGTGAACCTTTAAAAGCATATACAAGTAATAAATTTTCAGTTAGGTGTAATATTTTGACCGATAGATTAATCTAATACAGAAATTGTGGAAAAATCGAAAAAAGTTGCACGAAAGTCATGTAACGTCAGAATTATTGACTAAACAGTTTCGTTGGAAAACAAGAATTCCCACGTACCTGCACACACTAACTGAAATAGAACTCACTGCATGTTACACAGGCTAAAAGGAAAATACTCATTTTACGGGATGTATCTAGCTTCTCTACAAATTAAAATGCATCAGTTCTACTTATGTGCCACAATTATGAGTTCTGGTGCACAAACAATTGCAAAGTCAATATGTACGGTGAATTCTCAAACTGCAGGAATTTGGTCACATGGAAGGTGATATGCGGTACTATTGAATCTGGATGATCTCACATGTTCAATTTCCGACACTCTACCACCAAATATTGAAGCTATTGAAAGGGCTTTAACTTATTCCATGTAAAACTTGAACCGTATTGGTAAAATTGCCAATGACACATCTATCCAACAGAGACCAAATTACATATAAGTTAACAGCAACAACCACTGAATACAGGCTCCTAATTTGGGCCAGGCACATACAGAATGTGGCGGGGATAAACATTTTTGCTGGTGTCATTAAGTCTATTAACCTCCAGAAAATGACTGTCATGAAGAGTTAAAGTAAGAATTCTACATTGTCCTGGCAAATAATTGAAAGGCATATATAGGCAATGTCACAAATAGCTGATTATGAAAATGCAAGAGGTGTGATTGTTTTACGCGTCGCCTGAGACTACTATAGTGTTATAGTAGTCTCAGGCGTCGCTTATAAGGTAAACTAAAACCTTTGTTCGTAAGCCAAGCTTATTTTCTTGCTTCAGACGGTAAGCTCATATCTCGTTCAGATGCCCATTGCATGGGGAAACGGATGTTCTAGTGGCTGTGCTGCATGTAGCAGGTGATAACATAAAACCACTGTTACAGACAAAGGTGACACGGGAAATTTTGCTATATATTTGTTTTCTTTGTTCCTTCACTACATCGTGGTTCAACACCAATTTCAAACTTTGTACTGCTAGATCTGGTGATGTGAAGTTGATTTTTTTTAACTTCACATTCACATTGCATTTTTTTCTTTTTAACTCTTTGTGATACTAAGCAATAGAGAACAAATAAGGAAGGTTGCTTCTGCTCACGACATGCATATACATTATGTAGATATGTTAGTGGAATAAATAATAAAATGTATATGATACATGCCATGTAGAATGATTTTATAATCATCATCCAGTGTGAAAAAATAATTTATTTCTGAGTTTGAGTGTTATATGTTTTTCTTTTGACAGTAACCAAATTATCCAAAACATGTTAAAACAAGTTGTTCTGTGAGTCTTTTATTAATATGTACTACATAAAACTTTTTTTTTACTTTCAAGTTTGCCCATGCTGCATTTAAAAAAAAAACGATGTCCTAAAATGTTTATCACCTCAATCAATGAATATTCATACACCTTAAGTAATGTCTTCGTTCGCGTTTCTGAATTATTTTCTTAATCTAGCTCATAACATCAACATTTTGTTGTTAATTGTTTCGTTTAAAACAAATTTTAGTAGTCTTAATTATCACTGTTATCCTTAACTTCGCATGCACCTTGTAATAACCGCTGGATACCAAAAATCTACCATGACCAGATGACCAGGTTAATTCACCTGTCTCATTGTTTCTTTGATGTCGACATTTTTATTACCCAATTTAATTTGCACATGACCTTGATTAAGAAAAATCAAACAAGGCATAAGATCACTCATGGACCGTTTTGTTTGCACTGCATATATTTGCCAAACAGGAATATACACAAAATCTAGATCAAATATATTCATGATCTGATATTTTATTGGCACTGGCTACGGTTACATGGAAATGTAACAATAATATAAAATTTATTGTTACATTGGAGACTAATTGCTAACATGCAGGGTTGGGTAAGGAACCGATTAATTACGAATGTAACACTAATATTTGGGTCTACGGTTACATTGCGTTATTGTTACATTAACGCACTGCAATGTACGATGGGAATAGTAATAAATATGTATTAAAATAAAACTTGAAAACTTTTATTTGATATTTACAATATTGCATACAATATTTTGATTTTTTATTTACAATGACAGTTTCTTCAAATCCAGTATGTTGTTTTTGGTACATGTTTTAAGTCCGACGCATTTTCGGCGAAACCACTCTAAGCAGCCATCACAAACCAGTGACACGGTAATGTGCACGCTCTATATTGCATACCGTACAATTCCATTCTACATTTTCCCTTTATGAAGTTTAAGAAACTTTCAATGTCTGAATGCCATGCTTCAGGTGAAAAATATTTTGTTACTCTTGCGATGTTTACATTTTCGTCCAATATTTTTTTTGGAAGCATGTTAGGTTGTTTAATTTTAAAATACAAGTCAATTGTGAAAGCAATTGATGTTGACATTTGCCGACAGATTGAAATTGGTGGAAACACATTTTCAGAGTCCAGATATTTTGTGATCTTATCAGTCGTGGCAGTACATGCTCTATTGAACAGTTCATTAAGTATTCATCAATAGTGATATTGAACTAAACTGTAGTAGTCATGATTTTTAACAAGTCAACACCAAAACAATCAATACTTATTCGCTGAATAATATTATTATTATTAATATTATCTAGTACATATCGAAGAGTTAAGCAACATAACTATAGAAGGTTTAAGTTTAATAAATCTATCATACATTGCAGTCTTTAATGTAACAATAACGCAATGTAACCGTAGACCCAAATATTATTGTTACATTCGTAATTAATCGGTTCCTTGCCCAACCCTGCATTCCGGCAATTAGTCTCCAATGTAACAATAATTTTTATATTATTGTTACATTTCCATGTAACCGTAGCCAGTGCCTATTTTATTATTTTTTTTTTTTGTAATTTTTTATTCTCACACGGTAAGCCACCTTCGTATCTAATACAGTAGAAAGAAAGAAAAAACTGAAATAATAAGAATGGTTTGAATTTATTTTCCTGCAGATTATACACATAAAAGTGAAAGATAAACTGTGTCTGAACTTTGTAGCTGCATTTTTAGTGTTAACGTGCATGTATAACGTATAATGTGGTTGAATGTGATGATATGTCGCATGTATTAGATGTATTCTTCTCATATCTAAGGGGCGTTCGACCCGAAGATTTGAAACGACTACATCGGATTGAATTACATAGAAGCAATGTAACGGGGTATTTTCACTGCATTCCAAAATGTCTGCAGTCTTAATCTACCAGAAACAAAGAAAACCTATAGTAAAGCCTAAGGCCTAAAGATTGACCAATCAAAAGGTTAGAATTTTCCCTCCAAAATGATATGACAGAAAAGAGGTTCACCAAAGGGAAAAGAGAATATACTTGAAATAGAAACAATGAGTAACTAAACTATCAAACACTGCAATAAAATAAATAATCAACAATATCATATTTAATATATATATCAATCAAATATGACTCTGCCACAAACTCCCCTGGATGTAAGATGACGTCCCGGTCATTTACAAGAAGGAACACATACATATAGAAATATCAATAATAACATGAATAAAATGTACCTAAAATAAATATAATAAAATACTAGTCATTAGTAATAACTGCGAGTAGTGCCTCGGCTGCTTGTCTCTCTAATACTGGCTGTGCTAATGCTTGTAATCTCTGGAAATTATAACCTGTCTTCCAATCCCAAAAGTGCATGGAGCCATTATCAGCTCCAGACACTAGAACACCATCAGAATTGACTGTCAAAGCATTAATGATTGCATTGTGTCCTGGGAGATTCTGAATAAAGTTGCCATCAGGAAACTTCCACTCTTTAATGTTATCTGCGGAGGCTGAAGCAAATGTGTAATGTTTTGGATGAAGTGTGAGAGCTCTAACACTCTTTTTATGATTAGTCAGAGTGACTCGTGATTTCCCTGCTGCTAAATCCCACAATCTTATTGTAGAGTCATGACTTCCTGTTATCACCTGAGGTTCAGCAGCCTGACATCTGATATCAGCAACAGTATTATTATGTCCTGTTAACGTGTGTATGCATGCTTTTGTTCTCATATCCCAAACTCTTGCTGTACCATCCCGACCACATGTCAATAACACATCTATTGTAGGGTGAAGGTCAATCGCATACACTGCACTCAAGTGTCCATGGTAATGTTTGATAGTCTTGTTATATTCAAGATCCCAGCATTTCACTTGTTTATCTTCTCCACAAGAAAACAAATATGGCTGTCGTGGACTTACTACTACACCTCTAACAGCACTGATATGGCCAGTTAGTGAAAGTTTTAAAGTTCCATATCTTAATCATTCTATCATTAGCTCCTGTTGCAAACCACTGGTTACCAGGTTCTACTGCTATACATCTTACCCAGCCTAAATGTCCACTTATAACTCTGAATAATTTCCATGGAGGATGCCACACAGGTTTTGGCATGGTCTGTGCTTTCTTTGGCACCAATGCTTGCTGTTGACCTATTGTGACTAGAGCCTTTGATTGATCTGATCTATCTGAACCTCTAATATCCTGTACACCAGATCCTAATTGTGCCTCTATTTGTGTATTTTGTTCATACAATGCCATTTCTACATTTGCATTATAACTTGGATCTGTTTGCATTGCTGTTCCATCTGTTAACTGAACACCAGGTCCACTTGGGTATGGGTGGGTACCTTGTATTGAGGTCTCTTGGTTTTGTTGCCAATGATTTGTTTCATACGGTTTTGATAACACTTTGTTGCTGCTGTTTCCTTTGACCCTCTTTTGGTAAATCTTTAACCATTTTGTATTCATCAATGATCTTTACTCTTCTTTTCAGTATTTCGCCCTTGTCATCTTTAGGCAGCAACCATTTGATTTTCTGGGGGCTATGGATTTTTGGAAAAAAGTTTGTTTCAGTTTTGCAGAAAAAATAATTTGTTTTTGACCCTGAGAAAAAAAATTGTTTGTTCCACCCTCAGCTGCCACTATATGTAATGCTAAAATTGAAAGAAAAATTATTTTCGACTTGTCGCCAAAAATAGATTGTTTTTCGCCAAAGGCGAAAAAAGTTTGTCCGAAAAATCCATAGCCCCCAGAAAATCAAATGGTTGCTGCCTTAGCTGGTGGAATTCCTTGATCTGTTATAAACATGTCATGGGTTCTTTTTAATGATCTGAATACAAGTGTATGGACTGAGTGTTTCTGAACTTCCTCTACCATGCTGAAATTGTTGAGATACAAAAGAAAATAACCAAGAAATGTTGTTTGCACGGCTTGTGTAAGGGGAGATAATTAATATATTACATTTATATCTTTTGTAGATTGGTTTGATTTGGTATCAAGGGAGATAATCCTAATACAATTTATTTTTTGTAGATTGTTACAGTTAGTTTCATATTCAGGGGAGGTAATTCATTGTATACATTCATTTACTCAGGTATTAATTTAGTATTTCTCCTTGGTAAAGGGAAATAACTCATACTATTAAGCTATTTTACATCATCATTCAATGATTTATAGTAAGTTTACTTGATATTTGGTGACTTCACTTGAGTTTTTTCATTTCACATTTTCTTATTTATACATTATATTTCATTGGTATATTTTCTTATTTAGTTGATACTTTATATATATCATTAGTACTTTATTATTTTCTTTTCAGACATTTGATTTTGACTCAGTTTTGACTGATATTTATTTTGTTCTTTATTTTACACCTTTAGGTGTTTGTCTATTCAGTACTTAGTACATTTTTTTTTCTTTCTTCTTTCTATTTCCTTATTTACACCTGTTGGTGTTTTCATATTTATACTTAGTGGTAGTTTATTTGAATTATAGGTATTTGTAGTCTCAACTTACATTTTCTTGAACAACACTAGGAATTATTTATAGAACAGGATATATATACATACAACGTCATCATGAGTGGATTTGAGGACCTTGCTAAGGCACTGCAAACCTTGGGAGAAAACCGTCAGAAATACCACAGAACATAAAGGATTTAATGTCATCATTAGTAAAGGAGGATAAATCTGACGTAAAAGCAGGAACAAAACCAACATCTACTTACATTAATCCACCAAGATTACCATACTTTTCAGGAAAGGATAAGTTAGAGGTGGAGAAGTAACATATGATTTGTGGAGATACGAACTAGTATGTCTTATCAACGACAAAACCCACAGCAAGGAGTTGATAACTCAGTCAGTACGGAGATCATTGAAGGATCCGGCAGGAAAGTAGTGATGCGTATTGGTCCACATGCAGAATTATCAGCAATATTACAGAAGATGGACAGTGTATTTGGTGTAGTAGAGGAGAAGGAATCTGTCATGCGAGAATTCTACAATGCCACCCAACATGAAGATGAAGATGTATCTGCATGGAGTTTCAGATTGGAAGATATATTAGAGAAGGCATTGCAGACAGACAAAGTAAAAGATCGGAAGCGGATGAAATGTTGCACGATATGCTATGGAAAGGACTACGTCAGAATTTGAAAGCTATCAGCCATTAGGGAGTTACCATTTGATTTTTATGGGGCTAGGATGAAAATTTTGTCCTGCATTTTTTTAGTTGTAATCTCTGTCCTGCCTTTTATTTTCACTCAATTTGGTCCTGCCTTTTTTATTAGTTTATCCTGACTTTTTTACATAAATTGTCATCCTGCCTTGTTTTTACTCAAAACTCCTGTCCTGCCTTTTTACTCAAAACTCTTGTCCTGCCTTTTTTTTTCAAATTTCATCCTAGCCCCCCCATAAAAATCAAATGATAGCTCCCTTACGAGAAAGAGAAGTATACAACATTTGATTCTTTGCGCGTTGCTTTACGTAGGATAGAAAAGGATAACATCATAGATATGCCTACATTGAAAACTACAACAAAGGGAACATCAAAGAAGGCTGTCAGCAAGAATACTGATGATGATGATAATGATGATGACAATATTCAAGAGGAAGATTTTAAAGCATTCATGAATGTAATTACAACTGATTAGACAGAATTGAAACTGGTATGCAACAACATCAAAATCAGAACCAGTACCAAGGACAAAGTAGAGGAACTATAGAGGCAATAATTATAGAGGAAACTATAGAGGCAATAATCATAGAGGAAATCAAAGAGGTAATTACCAAGGCAACTATACAACAGGTAGAGGGAATGGTTAAGGATATGAAAACCAACAACCTGCATTTGAAGGACAGCAACCCACATATGAGAGGCAGAGACCTATATACTGTAGGAAATGTGGACAAGAGGGACATTTTGCAAGAGGATGTGCCAATAAGCCAGCTCAGTTTCAGAATTTAAACGCCAGGGAGTCTACACCAAGGGGCGGGATGTAGACAGTTCTGATAGCAGCCCCATACAGCAGATTTGTAGAAGTACAGCAGCTAACAAGATACCACCTGGACTTTGTGGTTCGCCTACTGAAACAAAAGTTACTTTGGAAGGAATAGAATCAACTTCTTTATTAGACACTAGATCATCGTTTCTGTTGTATTAACCAAGAAAATACCCCGTTACAGCAATACATATTTTTTTTTTATCCTTTCTCTTGTTCTTAAAAGGGCAATAAGTTTTGATAAAATAGGAATAGTGCGTTATCTCAAATTTTCAAGATGCCGAATAACACTTTCAGAAGATGTTTGAAGACATGATTTGAAATGAAATCTTAATAAATTGCGTAAATTTTCTGTCATCAAAATTATACCTTATCACTGCTTTTGCATGGCAATATAAATCGCTGTACTTCCAATGGAAAAAAATATATAATAATAGCAATTCTCTAATCAAAACATGATTTAAGATTTACTCAACACAAAAAAACATTTTCAGAATGTCAATTTATTATGAAACAATGAAAAAAAATTGAGTTTTGGTTAGAGTATTGCTAGAAATATTTATTTTTTTTCATTGTTTCATAAAGAAACAAAAGCAAACGTGTAGGGTGCGAACGGACTTTTTAGTGCGAACGTGTAGGGTGCGAAAGTTCATCCGGTTCGTATGGGATCAGTGCGGCCCTGTACAAGACGTCATACTGACTGATTTGATATTTTCTGTGTGAAAAAATACATCAATTTGCAAACGTTCCATGTCTATATAGGCATATATTTCAGAGACAAGTGACCGCGCGTCGGACTATCGAGCTGTCGGATTATAGGACTGTCGAACTATCGGGGTGTCGGATTATAGGACTGTCGGATTATAGGTCTGACCCCTGCACGATAAGCTAACAATGTTTCACCGCCTTATCAACGGAAATCGGCGTTACTAGAAAAGGGAGATCACTGATTTTAAAAATACCCGTATGTTCGGATAACAGAATAGATATATATATATAAAGTATAGCTAAGTACCTAAACATGTGTTTTTTACTTAGAATAAAAGTGTGAAATTTTTGTTTGCTATTTATAATGTACTTATCTTTTTACACTGGAGTTACTCCCCTGGAACACATAACACATAATATTTTGATACTTGTGTAGTATTTAATTTTAGTTAGATAGTTTAAATGTTATTCTTTGTTGTATCTATGCTATTAATGAGTATGTTCATAATTGAGCTTTTTAATAAAATATTTCGTATTTCGTATTTCGTATATACTTTAATAGTACATGATTGGAGAGATACAAAGAGGAGTAACTCCATTTGTTTATTTTAACCTTTTTCCTGTCTTATTTAAGTACATACTAAAACTGTATTAAAATATAAATCTTTATTTGTCATAAGGGAGCTACCATTTGATTTTTATGGGGGGCTAGGATGAAATTTGAAAAAAAGGCAGGACAGGAGTTTTGAGTTAAAAAAGCAGGATGAGCAACTTGGCAAAAAAAGGCAGGATGACAAGTTATGTAAAAAAGTCAGGATAAACTAATAAAAAAGGCAGGACCGAATAGAGTGAAAATAAAAAGGCAGGACAGAGATTAGGCAGCAACCATTTGATTTTCGGGGGGGGCTATGGATTTTTTTCCCGGACAAACTTTTTTTTTCGCTTTTGGCGAAAAACAATCTATTTTTTTGGCGACAAGTCGAAAACAATTTTTTTCTTTCAATTTTAGCATTACATATAGTGGCAGCTGAGGGTGAAACAAACAATTTTTTTTTCTCAGGGTCAAAAACAAATTATTTTTTTCTCCAAAAACTGGAAACAAACTTTTTTTTCCAAAAAAATCAACATTGCCATAAGAGCGTGAGGTTTGGCTAGCCACAAAACCAGTTTCAACCCACCGTTTTTTCTTAAAATGTCCTGTACCAAGTCAGGAAAATTGCAGTTTTCATCTTATTGTTTGTTTCTGTTTGTGTTGCATTGTCGTTTGTTTTTTGTTGCACTTCGGTGTTTCTGTTGTTCTCTTCTTATAGTTGATGTGTTCCCCTCGGTTTTAGTTTGTAACCAGGATTTTTTTTCTCTCAATCCATTTATGACTTTCGAACAGCAGTATACTACTGTTGTTTTTATAGATGGGAGCTCGTCCAATAGGTAGGTGAAAGATGGGCCACAATAAAGTCACGAGTTCCAAAGTAACAGTACAGTCGAGTCTGTTACTGTCACGTGCTATTTATCAGCAACATAAAAGATTTCGAAGATGACTGTTTACTTTATAAAGTAAAAAAAATAAAAAAATAACACTTATTCCCAAAGCATCTGATAAATCAACTCGACATTACAGTAAAACAAAAAAAAATCTTGCATTTATTAAACTTTCAAGGTGGGAACATATCCTTATTAGGTCATGTAATCATATAAATATAATTTCCTGAACCTACCAAGGTGTTAATCCTAAATATGGAATCCCACTGTAGGATACACAATCAAATCAAGCAGTTCCCTGCATTGCCTTTAATTGATGTCATTTGAAGCAACACATAAGATAATTCCTTGGACAGTGTCAGTATTTTAAACTTTTGAAGTTTATAATTGACATCATTTTCATGAATAGTTATCAAAGGTACCAGGATTATAATTTAGTACGCCAGACGCGCGTTTCGTCTACATAAGACTTATCAGTGACGCTCATATCAAAATAGTTATAAAGCCAAACAAGTACAAAGTTGAAGAGCATTGAAATTTCTTCAGCTTTCAGTAAGTAAGCACTCTTTAATAGATAAGTAATTTGGGAAATTCTATACCGTTATATGTTTTTGTGCTTTATACAAATCTAATGAATCAAGCTCTCTAAATAACAATAATAATTTATAAAACAAGAATGTGTCCCTAGTACACGGATGGGGCATCCGCATTTAATCATTTACTATGTTCAGTGGTCCATGAAAATGGGGTAAAAACTCTAATTTGGCATTAAAATTAGAAAGATCATATCATAAGGAACATGTATACTAAGTTTCAAATTGATTGGACTTCAACAAAACCTACGACCAAAAACTTTAACCTGAAGCGGGACAGACGAACGAACGAACAAACAGACGCACATACCAGAAAAAAATGACCATAAATGGGGCATAAAAATTATAACCTTACTATACAATTAAATATGTCTTACTCATTGTTGAAGGGTGTATGGTGACCTGTAGTTGTTCCCATCGGTGTCTCATAGTCAATCATTCAACATTATTTTCACATTTATATATCAGACAATAGAGGTTTGTTATTCCTTTAGTTCTATTTTTGGATCCAGTTAATACACCACTGATAAGCACTTGAAAATTTTGTATCCAAGGAAAATATGACCATTTTAAAAGCATTTTTGAACACTGATAAGTGCATTTTTCTTTTACAGCTCTATCTAGTGCATAATAGTTTATGGAATTGTCTCATAAATTGACCAAAACTTTAATGGTAAAAAGTTAGAGAACATCTGATTCACAATTTAAATAAATCCATAGTGATTTGGATCATTTGGGACATGTTAAAAGTTAATATCATCATTGAAGACACTATCATCTTTTGTTTGTATTCTGTCTCATTATATTGCTAGGTTGCTGTCTCATTGACCGGTACCATACAACTTCTTTAATTTGTGTTCTCTTAAAGGACTGTCAAAATAAAGAACTCAAAACAATAAAGATGATTATAAAATCTATTGATTAATATTACAATAACAAATAAGATAGAGAAGAGATTACAAACAAATATCCTGACCCTCCAACCTGTTTATAAATAAAAATGGAAAAATAACATGCTTGATGTCAAAAACTATGAAGTAATAAACCTTTTATCTATTTTCTATTGTGAAGTTTCATTGGTCGTTCATGGGATTTAATTTAATTATAAATCATGAAATAAATTTAACAAACAAAATTGGTTTTCTTCATAGTAACTCAATCTTTCTGAATACAATGTGCAATTGTGCATATCTAACCTTAGTTTTACTTTAATATCTTTAAACAGTACCAACCCTTACTTTATTTTTCACTTTATATAAACAATTAGAATTCATTCAATTCATCAAATTTAAATTTTAACATACAATAAACTGTTATCACAGAGATATGTCTCGCTTTTTTGTAATTTCGATAATGCAAATGTTGAAATTAAAATAGCAAGACTATAACATGCAAGTTTTGCAAATATTCAAAGTCAATGAACCATGACTGAAGGTACATGACTAAACAATCTCCATGGAAATGAGATGTGCCAATGCTAATACAACTGCATACCAAATATCATTGACTTATCATAAGTAGTTCCTTTAAAAATTTCAAAGTCAATAAACCATAACTGAGGGTCGGGGTAAAATAATCATGGAAATGAGATGTGCCAATGCTAATACAACTGCATACCAAATATCATTGACCTACCACTAGTGATTCCCCATAAACCAATCTTAACCACAAACTAATACATGAAAACTTAAGCAAAAGTTTCAAAGTCAATTGACCATGACTGAGAGGGCAGGGCCAAATATTCTCCATGGAATTGAGATATGCCAATGATCATACAACTGCATACCAAATATCATTTACTTATCACTAGGGGTTCCCCATAAACTGACCTAATCACAAACTAATATATGAAAACTAAGCAAAAGTTTCAAAGTCAATAGACCATGACTGAGGGGGCGGGGCCAAATAATTTCCATGGAAATGAGATATACCAATGCTTATACAACTGCATACCAATTATCATTAACGTACCACTAGTGGTTCCTCATAAACTGACCTAATCACAAACTAATACATGAAAACTAAACAAAGTTTCAAAGTCAATAGACCATAACTGAGGGGGTGGGGCCAAATAATCTCCATGGTAATGAGATGTGCCAATACTTATACAACTGCATACCAAATATCATTGACTTACCACTAGTGGTTCACCATAAACTAGACCTAATCACAAACTAATACATTGTTGACGCTGCCGCCGCCGGAAACAGCATACCTATGTCTCGCTTTTTGACTCCGTCAAGCGAGACAAAAATGTGTGTTTCATAACATAATGAGAATGCTTATGACATGTGACATGTAATACTATTTCTGATTGGATGATGTCTACCATCATGACATGTAATTCCATTTCTGATTGGATGATTTCTACCATTGACGTGTAATCAACAAAAATGTTGAGGTTTTCAGCATATTAACATTTTATTTATTTAATATTTACAGATATGGTATTAGAATAGGAAAAACAGTATTGTATTTGAAGAGTTGCAAACATCAATAATCAATATAGGA